>VDFB02008824.1:31837-261858 GCA_007258455.2 Sequoia sempervirens | reverse complement strand
CATTACAAGCACAACAAGTTTCCCAAGCCCAAATCTTATTGTAACAACAACAACAAGCTACACAAGCTCAGGTTCAATATTAGGTACAAGCTCAAGCTCAAGCTCAAGCCCAAGCTCAGGCACGAGCTCAAGCACACGCTCAAGCTCAAGCCCAATATCAAGCACAACAAGCACAAGTGCAGTATCTTGCACAACAACACGCAGTGCAACAACAAGCATATCAAAAAATGCTAAAGCAATATCAAGAACAATAGGAAGCAGCCCAATTAGCAGCTCAACAACAAGCATTGTTGGCACAACAACAACAATAGGCTCAGCAATAGGCAATCCTCACATAGCAGAAACAAGACCAACAACAAGCATTGTTGATACAACAACAATTACAAGCATACATGGTTCACCAGAATGTGCAAATACCACCAATCAACACATCAACTAATCCACCCATCCCATCAACAAGCGAACCACCTCAGAACACTTTCATCCCACCTCCTAATCCGCAAAATGATGTCATAGCACAAATCAAATTACTCTCACAACAAGTGCTTGACCTTCAATCAAGGTGAACCATGAAAACATCTAGCAACTTGTGTCCTTATCCGTTCGATAGAAGCCTTGTGAAGAAACCATTCCCAAAGGGATTTGAGATCCCCAAGTTTGACAAGTACCATGGGATAGGAAACCCTGAAGATCACATCAGGGAATTCCAGGTTCATTGCATGGAAGTCACGTATGATGATACCTATCTAATGCAACTATTTCCTAGGAGCTTGGCTGGCCATGCCATGGAATGGTTCTCTCGCTTACCTATAGGCATCAAGACATCCCAAGAAATCATAGATTCATTCATCAAAAACTACACATGCAATATCACCATGGATGTCAGTCTAGAGGAACTATCGGCTCTGAAACAAGGTAAGAATGAATCATTTGCCTCATTCCTACAACGATGGTGATCAAAGGCCAATCGAAGTGAATTGGTCATGCCCAAGGAACAACAAATGTGCATTATCATATCCAACCTTGACAGCCTCTTGGAATTTCATCTCAAAGTCCAAGGGATCACCACATACAATCAGTTGATTTCCAAGGCACTTAGCATTGAACGAGCCCTTATGACACAACCTGGAGGATCAACTCCATATCCTGAACAACAGAACAATCGCCCATCTACAAGCTATAATAACAAACCTTGCACATGGGAAAGAAACAAAAATGTTACCAATGATGGTGTCATTGATGCCAAAGTTTTCATCAGTGCCCCTCAAAAAAACATACCCACACCACAACAAAAAATCCAAAACCATCATCAAAACAACCATCTAATGAATACAACAATACAACAACCAAACAATCAAGTGATCAATAACGTCTACGATCAAAGGGGACCATCCCAATGAAACAAGAACTTCACCAAGTGGAAGTACATCATCCTTTGGGAACCACTTGAAGTTATCATGAACAAACTGATAAATGAAAAACCTTTTCAAGGATCCCACCTATGAGAACTACCAAGAACCGGATGTAAAACCTCCTTGGCATAATGAAAAATCAGCTCTATGACTTCCACAAAATTCAAAGGTCATACCACTAATAGTTGCATGAAGTTAAAAAACATAGTCCAAGACCTCATTGATCAAAGAATCATAAATGTGGAACAACCAACAAGGAATCAGAATCTCAAAATATACATGAATCTAATGCCTAACCATAACAATAAAGGGAACAATAACACTAATAAGGGGAAAGGAACCTTCAAGAATGTGAATCATGTGTACGACCATGTCATCGCATCCTTGGATGACTACTATGCTACCATCACCATCAAAGGAGCCCATACTGATCATGGAGTCACCACAAGAGGTGACAAAGTTACCATCATAGGATTATCCTAGCCAAATAGAGTCCCCGGCATCTAGATTCCAGATATTTGGTCAGCTAAAGAAACCCAACACAAATCTCCACCATGGAGTTATTAAAAATCTCATCTCCACAAGAAAATCCTTGAGGAAGCATTGGCTTCATCCATTGTCCCCGCAGATCTTGATGTGGAACAATTCTAAGCTATTGTTAGAAACATCATTACCTTGAATCTCCTTACATTCTTTGACCAATATTTTCCCACTCAACCATCTCATAACCGTGCACTCCATTTAGAGGTTCTAGTGCAAAAAAATAAATTCAAGCGAGTCTTGGTGGATGGAGGTGCAAGCTTGAATATTTGTTCCCTCAAGCTCATTAAGAACCTAAAAATCTCAGAGGATTCCATCAACAAAGGCAAAGGTATTATAATCAGAGCATATGATGATCAGGAAAGAGTGTCCCAAGGCACAATTCAAATCCCTATTCAAGTAGGGCCAGCTATCATCATGGAAACCACCTCGGCCAAGTCTTGACCTCGACTTGCCTTATAACATTCTCCTAGGATGTCCATGGATCCATGCGATGAAAGCAGTAGCATCAACCTTCCATCAGTGTGTCAAGTTCACATATGAAGGACAAGAGGTCGCCATCCATGGAGATCCTGAACCATTCTCCTACTACAAAAGCCTTAAGGAAAAATACTACAAAAATCCTCAAGTACCTAAAAATGATGAAGGTCCATCAACACCGTACATTGATCCAGCCACTCTTGCCTCCACTTTTGTGACATAGACACCTGCCATTCCTGCCATCCCAACCATCTCTGATGTCAAATTCATCATCTAGGACAATGGTTGTGGAAACTATATGATTCCCAAAAATGCCTTTGTGGTAGGAGAGTTACCACAATCTCCTAGATCATAAGGACATCCATAATTAAATCAAGCCTCCACTTCCCAAACATCCCCTGAATATCCCAACTTCAGAAGTTGGGGAGATCTCAGCCAAGAAGTCATAGAAGAGGACCCATCTCATCTCCTACACCAAGATGATAGACCAGTAGCTAATCTACCAATGGATGACAGAAGTAAAGGTTTACAAATGATGCTCACAATGGGCTATGATAGAAACTAGAGACTTGGGAAAAATGACAATAGGCTTATAATACCCTTCATTCCTGAGACATGAATGAGAAATCTTGGCCTCGTATGTACCCCTTTGAGTATAACCATACGTGGACAAGGTCCCCCAGTTAAACCAGTCAAGACTCCCCGTGACCCAACACCAGCTGAGCTTCGCTTACCTGTATCCACTGGCCGGATATTAGATAATTTCACTTTTGATATAACTGATGTTTGTAGTAGTAGTGATGATGAGGATCCCATAACCAACGTACCCAGGCTCTTTGAGGATACCATCCTTCTCATGATTAGCACCCTATCTTATGAGTCTACCAAAACCATGAAATCTGTCTAGTTTACCCCCAACTCATCAATTATGACCAACAAGGACCACCAATTCTTGACACATTCAAAAATGATGAGGCGCTCTCAAAATTCATGGGACTACGGGATAATATTCCATGTGGGGATCACAAAGTAGGATTCATCATTGAGCTAGATACACAGGCCTCTTATGGGGAAATGATTGAATCCATCAATTGCAAAAGTGAGAAATTAAAAATAATATCTAAGTCCTTGAGTGAAAACCACACTGTGGCACTCTCTGACATGAAAAAGTAAAAATAAAGGACACATTCAATGGTGAAAACCTCTCTGAGGTGCCTGAGGATGGGGGATTCAATCTTCCTTTCAGAGCTCTCCATCAGGAAAGATCAACAATCCTAGCAAAAAAATGCAATCCAGTTAATCTCAGAATAGAGGAGACCCCACACATCACATTCTATGTGGAGTCATTACTATCAGAGGAACAAGATATCCTAGCAGCCTTCTTGAGAGAAAGACAAGTTAATTTTGCATGGAGCTATGTAGATATGCCTGGGCTTGATCCAGAGATTATAGTTCACCACCTAGAAGTATATCCTGAAGCAAAGCCTATCTGACAAAAACTCAGGAAAATGCACCCTCAAATAGCCTTACTAGTCAAAATGGAACTAAAGAAGCTATTAGACATAGGATTCATTCAACCAATAGATTATCCATAATGGGTGTCAAACTTGGTTCCTATCTCAAAACCGGATGGGGGCATCAAAATTTGCACAAATTTTAGGGACTTAAACAAAGCATGTCCAAAAGATGATTTCCCATTGCCCAACATTGACACGATTATAGACATGATGGCAAGACATGAAATGCTTTCCTTGATGGACGGTTTCTCGAGATACAACCAGATAATGATTGCTAAAGAAGACCAACACAAAATGGCCTTCACTTTTCCATGGGGGACTTACTGCTGGAATATGATGTCATTCAACCTGAAGAACGCAGGAGAAATATACCAAAAATCCATGATGTTAATCTTCCATGACATGATCCATAAAATTTTTGAATATTATGTCGATAACATACTATCCAAATCCAGAAGGAGGAAGGATCACATAGCAACCTTGAGTACTATTTTCCACAGGCTGGAGGAATACAAGGTCCGATTAAATCCAAAGAAGTGTGTCTTCGGCGTACAATCAGGAAATTTTCTAGGATACATAGTGTTAATGAGAGGTATTGAGGTAGACCCTGCTAAGGTAATAGCAATCCTTGAGATGGAGGCACCCAAAACATTGAAACAATTAAGAGGTCTCCAAGGCAGGTTTCATTCCATCTGAAGGTTCATAGCACAGTTGGCAAATAAATAGAATCCATACTCTCACCTACTTCACAAGGGAGTAGCGTACAAGTAGGATGACAAGTGTGAAGAATCCTTCAATAAGATCAAAGAATATCTACTTACACCACCAGTACTCATGTCACCGATCCCAAAAAATCCATTAATTCTCTATGTGTCAACAATAGCAGCAGCCCTCGATGCTCTTCTAGCTCAACATGATGAAAATGTGATAGAAAGGGCCATCTATTATATCAGCAGAACAATGGTTGGACATGAGTTAAACTACTCATTCATTGAGAAAGCATGTCTAGCAGTAGTGTTTTCTTCATAGAAATTCAGACATTACATGCTAGCACACAAAATAAAACTCATCGTAAAGATTGATCCCCTCAAGTACTTACTCTCAAAAGCAATACTCACTAGAAGAATGGCTAAATGGGTCATAATACTATCATAGTATGACATTGAATATGTGAAGCAAAAAGCAATTAAAGGCCAAGTCATCATAAATTAGCTTGCAAAAACACCAATTTATTCAAAGAATCCTCTCATCTCGGAGTTTTTAGATGAATCCATCTTCAATCTCAACATAACTGACCACTAGAAACTTTACTTTGATGGCTCATAGATGCAACATGGATCAAGAGCCAGTGTCTTCTTTATCACCCCATAGGGGGACTACATACCTAGATCATATAAATTGGCATTCCCCTGTACCAACAACATTGCCGAATACGAGGCTTTAACCATAGATCTCAAAATAGTAGTGCAGTGGCACATCATGGCCCTCAGAGTATACAGAGACTCCCAATTGACAATAAACCAAGTGAATGGTGAATAACATACTAAGGATGATAAGCTCACTCCATACAAGAAACTAGTGGAGACTCTCAAGGAATCCTTTATCGAGATCACATTCAAGCAAATTCCTAGAGAAAACAACAGAGCTATAGACGCCATGACAATGATTGGATCCCTATTGGACATCCCTCACAACATCCTAAAACATGAATTCTTGGTAGAACATCTTCTCATTCCTACATTCGAGGTACCAGAGTCAAAATTTGTGTGCGAAATTGTTGGTCCTGGAGTTCCCTGGTACCATGAAATTTATACATACCTACGAATAGGTGTCTTACCTGCTGACTTACCCTCAAGCTTAAAAGAACTTTTATTAAAAAATCCTCTAGGTTTGTCATCCTAGGAAATACCTTATACCGTAGAAGCATAGACGGAACCTTATTATGCTGCCTTAATACTGATGAAGCCTTGACTGCTTTAACTGAGGGGCACAATGAGATTTGTGGTTCGCACTTGAGTGTAATGACCTTGGCCAAGAAACTATTGAGGATGGGGTATTATTGGCTCACTATGGAGAAAGAGGCACATGACTATGTCAGAAGGTGTCTACAATGTCAACAGCATGGGGACCTCATCCATGCTCCAAATCGAGCTCCATCCCATCATTACACCATGGCCCTTTTCATAGTGGGGGCTTGATCTCATTGGAAAAATAACTCCCACTTCATCTAATGGTCATAAGTTTATCATAACAGCCACCGAGTACTTTACCAAGTGGGTCAAAGCCATACGAATGACCTATATAATGGGGAAGAAAATATCAAAGTTCATCCTGAACTATCTCATATCCCAATACAGTGTTCCCCAAGCTATTATCTCAAATAATGGAACATTCAAGAATCAGGATGTTTGCGACTTGTGTGAAAAATTCAAAATCCAACATCACTTCTCCACCCCATACTATCCCCAAGGCAATGGCCAAGTACAAGCCACAATTAAAACCATTTTCAAGATCCTCAAGAAAACATTCAATGATGCAGGTCATGACTGGCATCTATAGCTCAATCCCGCCCTTTGGGCCTACTGAACCAACATCTGTACACCCACCGATGCCACCCCTTCTCCTTGGTCTATGAATCAAAATCCATACTACCCATTAAGATCGAGCTCCCATCACTAAGAATATCACTGCAAAACCTCATCACGGATGAAGAATATCGAGTATCAAGACTGAATGAACTAGAGCTACTATATGAGCAGTGTATAGACACTTTAAATCATTTACAAGTCTATCATAATAGAATCAAGAAGAGTTATAACAAGAAAATCAGAAGTAGGACTTTCCAAGTTGGAGAACTGGTACTAAAGGAGAATCAAAAGAACGTCCTAAATCCAAACAACAAAGGAAAAATTGAACCCAATTGGTTAGGACCATTTGTTATCACAACAAGCTATAAGTTAGGGGCATATTAGTTATCAACACTTGAAGGGCAACTCCTACAAGGGCCATGAATAGCTCCCATCCTCAAAAAGTTTTATGCCACCTTCTGTATAGAACCAAAAATCAAAATCAAAAATTTTGAAAATGGTTACATTGGTGAAAACCTAGAAAACAAAGCAGCCTTGGTAACAAAATAAAAATCAAAAATCAAAAAATCCAAAAAAAAAAAATCAGAAAAAGGATAGAAAATAGTAAAGAGAAAAATCATCCTCTAGTGAAAACCACTTCGGTGGCACTTTGGACAAGTACCTTGGTGAAAACTTAGCAAACAGGTGCCTTCTGTAAATAAGCATGTTCCATCCACCAGGATCTTCATGGCTTGTTCTACATCATCCATCTTCCATCACATTCCATACCTTCATCCATCACTCATCCACATGCATCTGCACTATAGCTTGGTCTTGTGTTCGTATCACGATCCCTCCTAGTACTACTTGGCCCATCCCAAGGCCATTTTGTCCTTCCTTTATTAGAGTAGTCTATTGTATGACGATGGGGGCATGTTCTCATTGGATTGAATTCTTGTATATTCTTGAAGTCCTAAAATCAAAAAATCCAAAAACATCAGAAAATCCAAAAAATCCAAAAACATCAAAAAAATCACAAAATCCAAAAACATTTGAAACATATCAAAATCCCAAAAAATAAGTCAAAAAGTCAGTCAAAAAGTCAAAAAATAGAGTCATCTTGTCGAACTATGGGTCTCTGAGCCTTGAACGTAGGCAAGGCTGATCTTTGATCATCCCCCGAGACACTTAGGTCAGTCCTTTAGGAGTCCGTCATAATAAACTGACATTTCATCATGTATATCTTCATCTGTAAATCAGTCAAGTTGTCAGTCAAACTACGTGGTCTCTACGTGTATAACGTAGGCAAGGCTAATCTGTTGATGATCCCCTGAGGCCCCTAGGATAGGTCCTTAGGTTAGTCTCTTGGTAAAAATCTCAAAAAACCCCAAAACATTTGAAAATCAAAAAATCAAAACATTTATAAAATCTCAAAAAATACCAAAAATAGCCCCAAAACATTTCGAAACTCCAAAAACATCCAAAAATTTGAAAAAAATCCATCTATCTCATCTCTCTTTCACCCGCAATAAACATCACTCATAATAAACAATCGTCATCCTCAACCTTTGGTGAAACAGTTAGAAACAAGTCTTGCAAGTTAATTAGTGAAAACTCAAAACGTCAAAAGCTCAAAATCTAGGTTAGTACGTATGCAAGTTGGTCAACTCTTTGTGTCAATAGCCAATCATCCAATCAATCCCATATCAAATCATCTGATATCGTCATGTCCTAGGATGCATCCTTCCTACAATGGACATCAACATCAAACATCACCATAGTTTAGTCTTGGCTATTGGTATTGAAGAACATCAGCTTGTTTGTTTACTATATATTTGTCTTTTGATTTATCTTATTTTACTCATTCCAAGGACCTATCAATGATGTCCCCAGCGAAGGGATTTAGAGAGATAGGAATGGGGCAATGATCATTATCTTTTTATCTGTTGCACTTGTTGGACATTCTTGTAATATAACCTCGGTGAATACTTGCTTTATTTAGGTATGTACGAAGGGTGTTTTAGATATTTTGTTGACCACATAGGAAGGCTTTCCTTTCTATGTTTTGGTCTGAGATGTTTGAAGTACCTGAAGTGCATCCTAGTAAGGTCTCCATATGTTAGGTGTGAACAAGGATACTCCTATCTAATTGTCGAGTCAAAGTCCATCACACTAAATACAATGTCATCCTAGTTCTTAATACTTTGATGCATCATATTTATGTGTTATCAAACATAAGATAATTGGCCCTTTGAAAATCTCAACTCCACGATAGATATTCATCATCATCATCTTTTTTCTTGTTGAAATCTCTTCTTTCTTCCATTTTTTCTTACTTTTCATGCTAACAAGGTACTATGACAGTTAATCATCACCATCATTAATCATGCATCCATAAATTGTCAGCACAATGCATATCATATAGAAAAATTGATCATCTCATATGCATTTAATATAGATTTGTTATTCTAAGCATCTCATAAACATAACATTACATACACATTTGCATATAACCATCTCTTATGTAATTACAGGAAACATAAAATAACCCATCACATCATCCAGGGAATAATCATATAACCACCATCACATCACATAAATAGATTAGGCATTTGCATCCATTTTCATAAAGCATCATTATAAACATACATATCATCCATCATCCATCCATATCATATAGAACATCTCATAAATAACCACATTGCAATCATTTTGCATTTCATTTCATAAATCATCACATATCATTATAAGAATCTGGTGCATAATTAAAACGAATCATAATAGGTAGAAAAGCATTATAAACAAACCATTGCATTAAGTGTATACATCCATCCATAATCATATAAAACATCTCATAAAAGCATTCATTGTGTCATCACATATACATCATAAGGTCATTATTCACATATCATTTTGCATATACACCATAAATCATCTCCATACCATCTTGCATAACATATTATGTCATATATAACATCGTCAAAAGTGCATATCATACATGGAAAATTACATATACTCATCAATGCATAACTGCATATCACGATCACTGCATTCACATCATCATCACCATCATAACAGAAAAAGAGATTGAAAAAGAAATCATTTTATAAATCAGCACATTTGCATCAACATACAATCATCATATAGATTGCATCATCATATAAACATACATATCATCTATCATCCATCCATATCGCATATCATATTAATCCATTTGCATATCATATGTCATCATTCATTAGAAGCATAATATAGATTTGGTAGTCACATGACCATCACATAATGCATATATCATCAGAAAGAAATGCATCCATATATATCCATCACATAATACCATAACATTATGGCATCCCATATAGAAATAGAACCATCCATAAATGCATGATACACAGCGCATCACATCAACATCATCATCTCATATATATTGTTAAGTAACTGTCATAGTACAAAATAATATTTAGATCACTGTACATGTGTGTATGTCAATAAGTACAAAAAGGCCCAACGGGCTATCAAAAATGAGCTCATATGGCACGAAAGAATAATATCTTGATCAAAATGAGGTCTAACCCTCCTGTCTGCTACCCTCACCTATGTCACTGTGACCCTCTACCGGTCTGTGGCTAGTCCACTATGAGTAATCTGGGGCCTAGGCTACTCTGGTATGGCCTGATGGTAAAGCAACCGATAATAATTCACCTCTCGAATGGCCTCCCTATATGAACGAAGAGGCATTGTGCTGTGAGAGGAGGAAACCACCATACTCTCTAACTATTGTCTGCAGCCCATCTCTGCAGCTGCCTGTAACTCTACAACCCACCTTTGTAAAATTGTTTGATCTCTCTCCACATGGGCCTGGTCCCTCTCTACTGTCAAGGCCTAGACCTAGGCCTACAACTGTACTATCAACCCATCCCTCAGATCTGGCTAACCTGCTGGCTATCTTGGTAGAGGTTGCATGTGAGGCTGGTCCTCACCCCTGGCTCGTGGTGGTGTGGCAACCCAATCCTAGTGCCCATCATATCCACCCTCTAGCCCCTGATCTCAGTCTTGCATATGTACATCATCATGAGGCTGATCCATCTAGACCTATGTTGGCTAGACTTGTGCTGGCTATCTTGCTAGAGGACCACCACCTCCTCATCCTCAACCTTCTCCCCTACCCCTAGCTCTCCGTTAAATGGAGGGTGCACCTGGAACTGTCAAATGTAGAGGCGTTCGAAACCAATCTCTATATGCCTGAGTCACTCCTGGATCTATGACCCCCTGATCATACTCCCATGGCTAGGCCACCAGCTTCCTGAAACTATCAACTGCCTCAGAGTCAAGAATATATTGCCCCCAAGCACCCTGCGATACTGTGCGAGCAAAGATGGCCGCGTAGTCATCATCTGGCCTGTCTTGTACCTCCCCAAACTGATGTTGAACTCATCTAGGTAGATATCGCTCAATCATAGTGTGCTCTCGCCCCTGCATAAACTGATTCTAGAAGGAAAAGAATAACTATTGTACATCATCAGCCCACTCAGGCCGACCAAGGTAGGGATGCCATGTAAACATTGTCATCTCGTCAATGAACATCCTCTGGTGAGGGATCCCATGATCACCTATGTGTGAAGGACACACCGCCCGTATAGTGCCAAACCACTGGATCATCAGGCCTGACTAGCACTGGAACAACCCACAGTCGAAGAAAAAAGATATGCTCCCATGCCTACACATGAAGGAGCGTGACACCTGCACCAAGTGCCCTACCATCCAAGTATGCATACTCAAGTAAATCCCTGTAAAGGGAGGCAAGAAGAACCGGACCCCATGCAAAACGGGTTGGCTTGTCGTGAACCATCTACTCCCAGCAAATCCCCCAGTTAGGACTGAAGTATCAGCCTCATCGATCCGGAGCAACAAGACTTGAAATGATAGTAGCTATCACTAGACGAAATGGTGACGTGAGCAACCGGTGACACTCTAGCTCTATCTAGCCCTCACAAAACATGATCTCATCTATGGCTAGGACTGCATGGCAGGCATCCCGTCCAACATCCATATCATGAATAACTCATTGACCATGTATCAGAAATCTGAGGATGTGCCATACGTCCTGCAAGGTAACAATGGCTTCACTAGTGGGAAGATGAAAGGATGATGTCTCACTGTGCCATCTCTCGACAAGCATAGACATCATGCCAAGATGGGTCTGCATAGATGCTATGTAGGTAATGTACCATAGCCCCATCTCTCAAAGTCAATCTTGTTCCCTATCGCTCAGATCTCACAAATAACTGAATATCTACGGTGATCTGTGCTCATGAGAATAGATCTCTCTTGCCTCCTCCTATATTAGGAAAGATCACCGTGTTAAAATCATCAGGAAATTTTCTCCTGAGCATTCAAAAAACTATCCTAGTGTTGCAAACTGTGAAGGCAGCATAGTTTGAAATTTACAAACAGTGACGATGGCATCTTCAAATCCCAAACTACACCGTAGTGGTGCACTTTGCTTAAGTATCTTGAACCCTAATTCTAAATTCCACCGCAATGTCAGAGTTTGAGGAATCTTTTCAAACACCAAACTCCATTGCGGTGGTCCATCTTGTGATGGCGATCTAGTTTAAAAGACCGAGCGGTCTAGTTTGAAATTTTAGCGGTGCTATATAGCACCACTGAAAGAGACCTAGTTCTAAAAGCAATAAATAAGCGCGTAAAACAAAAAATGAAGCTCAGGTAAGGATCACATACTGATGCCCCAATGTTGGGAGGTCACTAGTATGTCTGTATTCGATCGGAGATATGCAACGGGACCTATCGTTGTGCCATCTCGTCAGGGTATCAAGGCTCAAATCGTGAAATCTTTGAAGGCTAGATGTGTGAAAATGAATTGGAAGTGGCCTCCTAAGGCCTATTTAAGCCTAAAAATTAGGGTTTATTGACCTTTTTTGGCCATCCTGCTAGGGTTTTGGACCCCCAGTTCTGTTTTTGTCAGTCTGAAGGCTGCTTTACACCTTTTTTTGGCGTTTTACCTCATTTTTTGACCTCCCGGAGCCTTTCTAGACCTATCGAGCACCTTGTCCTCTTTTTTCGCGAGATCACCCAAAAATTAGAATTTTCATTCGATCTCTTGAGGGGGCAGTATATTACCATAATTTCCTTTGTCAAGGTAGTAGTGAGGCAATTTTTAAAATCAAAAAAAAAATTGGCTTTTGATCGAGACCATTTATTCTTTGAACCAACGCAATGAGTGCAC
Source organism: Sequoia sempervirens (assembly GCA_007258455.2). NCBI lineage: Eukaryota > Viridiplantae > Streptophyta > Pinopsida > Cupressales > Cupressaceae > Sequoia > Sequoia sempervirens. The sequence goes on along the minus strand of VDFB02008824.1, from coordinate 249,098 downwards.
TGCTGCAAAGAGGGGAAAAATGTAGACACGTAAAATGTACTGATTAACATGGCACATTTGATCCTGACCACTAACACTGTTTCATCATAAATCATCCCTCAATCTAACCATTTAATTGAATACCTTTACTTGATTAAATTCATCAATATTCCTCTCTTAATTAAATAAATCATTTATCTAATTAAGTCATCCTTTCTTGTTAATTAAATCAATCAGTCTGATCTAATTATCCCTATTTAATTAAATAATCAATTTTATTTGATTAAATCCCTAAAGTCATCTTATTAAATTAAATAAATTAAAACCCTATTTGATTTAATCTAACTTCATCTCCTTGGTTAAATAAAACAAAAATATTTATAAAATTAACCTTGAAATCATATTCTTCTCATATTTTGATTTAAATCAATCCATAAATCTAAATCAATATGTCACATCATTCTAGGGTATGTGCAGGATCATCATGGAAAAAATAGGCCCTTAAGTGGCAAAAAAATCAGAGTTAGGAAACTTGACGTTAAAAATTGAATAAGTTATCTATATTATTTCAAAAATATGTAAGAATAGAATCTGTAGCAAATTGAATGTAGTTTCTAAACTAATATTTTTGTTTAAAAAATAAATAAATCTATTTGGTGAAAATTTGAAATTTCAATGCAGTAATAAATTTCGGGAAAAAATAAGAAGTGTCTGTCTAACCACCCTAACCACAATAAAATGATAATATTTTTTTATAATATTTTAGATATAAGTAGATGACTCATGTCTTGATGTGATTCATATTTCTTTGTAATTTTTTTCCAAGTAAATAATTAATTATGAATTTTTTATTACAAATTTTAAAAATGTAAAAAACTTGTATGTCTGACCACCTTAGCTTGGTCAAAACTTCATGAAATTCAATTTTTCTTTTTTAATCCTATATTATACAAATCATAGAATGTGACACATGTTTTGGATTCAAAAAATGTGATACCGTTTGAAATCTATAGATGTTTTTCAATCAACCTATCAATCAGGACTTTAGTCATAATTTGAATAGAAAATGAATAAAAATTACTTATTAAATTCAAAGTAAACCATAATTTATATTGGTGGAAACTTGATAATCTCCTTTAAAAACCCTTTTTGTTTCATCAATTTTGGGTAAAAAAAAAGTCGTGAGCCACAAATCCATCATATTGCCACTTTTTGGCCCATCATGATCCTGCACATACCCTCTAACCTCTCATTAAATTAATTAACCTTGATTAATTTAATCTCTTCTCATGTCCCATCCTCTAGCTTTTGCAACTTGCACAAGAAAATAGATTTAATTCATTTATTAAATCTCTATTTTCTCTCAAAAGGCATAATAAAGGAATATTCCTCGAATTTGAATTCAAAAATCCAAGTGGACTTTGTCCTTCCAACAAGGCATTTACTCCACCTAGAAAGTCCTTTTTCCTTGAGCCAAGTGTAATTTAATGCACCTTCTTTCCCTCTTACATGTCATTTCAATAATTTCAAAATTCAAATATATGCATTTATTGACACATTCTTCAAAACTTGCACATCCTCCATCCACTCACATGTTGACAAGTAGCACCTTGCTATTTGTTGATTCTTAGTCCCACATTTCTCTCTTTTTGGAATTCTTCCAACTTCACATTCTATAAATAAGAGGCTAATCTCCTCATTTGATCATCCACAACTTGAGTAAACTTACTCTACTCAAATTCATAGCAATGTTCATCCATCTCATTGAATTTTATAACTAGGTTATGCAGATTTGTTTTGGAGCACTCATCAATCTTCAACAAAATGGATCACAATCTTCATCAAATCATCAAAGCTAGCATTGGAGTTGGGAAAGGGCCAATTTTCACAGCAAATTGGCACCAACTCCCTCAAGAGATTAAAAGTTTGTTTTTTTTAAGAATAGGATTGAACATCTTTGTTTTAAGTTTATTGTGTTCTTCATTTTATTCCTTTTCTCTTGCATTCAAATGGATTTCTTGAGGAATTTATATTCTAACTTGCATAGACCTTATTAATGTGTTCATTTATTTTGTTCTTGCAAGTATAGGATATTGGTTCACAAGTATATTGGTTGTTTTAGAAAAAGAATATCCTTTAATTCGGTTTTTGTTTCTTGTGTATTAGGTTCAATAGGGACACAAATACCTTGCTCATGTTTTCCACACCCTTTTCTAGTATAGCCTATTTTTTTACAAACTTATAGCCTTTTCCAGAAATTCTTTCCATTTCATGTGGAGTAGGCGGGCATTGATAATCTATCTCATCAAAATTTGTTGTGTATTTTGTATTGTCATCCAAATTATAGGAGATAGATGTTTGAGAAGATTGTTCAGAATTTTGAGTGGACATGATTATTGGTTGTTCTTGTTTCTCATATTTCTTTTGTGTGAGTATGTATTTGCCCATCAACGAGGGTGTGAATTCTAAGGATCCCTAATTGTCACCAAATAATTTAGATAGGTCGATTCCTTATCGTTTTGCTCAATTTGAAGAGGGTATATATTAGATGTTGGAATTAATGTTTTCAAAGGACTTTTAACCCCTTTTTCAAGGTGCAAGAAACTTTCAAGCTCTAGGTTGATTTCAACTTGATAGATATGATTGTTATGAACGTATTTCATGATATGATGAAGGGTTGAAGGCACTACATTCATCTCATGAATCCATGGTCGGCCTAAAAGAAGATTATACGAAAGATCATAAGGCATGAGATGGATAGGATTTTCCAAAGTAGCTACCCCAACTGTAATAGGAAAAGAAATTATCCCAAATGGTTGCTTTTTTTTATTTTCAAATCCTCGAATGGACACGGAATCAAGTATTATTTGTGACCTGTCAACATCTAATCGATCAAGGAGACTCACACTACACACATTAAGGGTAGAACCATTGTCTATGAGAGTGTGTTTGATATCTATGCAATTGAATTGAGCAATTATCATAAAGGTATCATGTTGTTTACGCAACTGGGTATGTGCAGGATCATCATGGAAAAAATAGGCTCTTAAGTGGCAAAAAATTCAGAAAAATTAGAGTTAGGCAACTTGACGTAAAAATTTGAATAAGTTATCTATATTATTTAAAAAATGTGTAAGAATAGAATTTTTAGAAAATTGAATTTAGTTTCTAAACTACTAGGTTTATTTTAAAAAATAATAAATCTATTTGGTGAAAATTTGAAATTTCAATGCAGTAGTACTTAAATTTCAGGGAAAAAATAAGAAGTAGGTGTCCGTCTGACCACCCTAACCACAATAAAATGATAATATTTTTTTATAATATTTTAGATATAAGTAGAGGACTCATGTTCCGATGTGATGCATATTTTTTTATAATTTTTTTCCATGTAAATAATTAATTATGAATTTTATATTACAACTTTTAAAAAATATAAAAACTCATATGTCTGACCACCTTTTAACTTGGTCAAAACTTCATGAAATTCAATTTTTCTTTTTTTAATCCTATAGTATGCAAAGCATAGAATGTGACACATGTTTTGGATTCAAAAAATATGATACTTTTTGAAAGTTATAGATGTTTTTCAATCAGCCTATCAATCAGGACTTTACTCGTAATTTAAATAGAAAATGAATAATAATTATTTATTAAATTCAAAGTAAAGCATAATTTATATTGGTGGAAATCTAAGAATATCCTTTAAAAATCCTTTTCATTTCATCAATTTTGGGTAAAAAAAAGTCATCAACCACATACCCTACAAATACCCATCATATTGCCACATGTTGGCCCATCATGATCCTGCACATACCCAACTCCAAAGGAGGGAGCTCATCTTGATGGAAATTAATGTCAAGATTCAATTTTTAGAGCTCATGTTGATTGGATGAGGGTGGTACCAGGAGGAATTTTGATTTTTTTTAAGGTTGTTTGAAGAATGTTGTGATAATTTGTTGATTTTTGAAGAAAATCCCAAAGGGAAATTTTGGCAGGAGTATTCTTTAATTGTTCAACAAGATCATACTCCTTTGTGTGTGGGATATAGAGAGGAGCACTAGGAAGATTGGGTAAGGATAAAGAGGTTGGGGTTGGTTGTGGCAATTGTGGGTTGTCTCGGGTGTTATATGTATGAGCAATAGTACTGTTACTATATTGTTGCAATACATTGGTTCTAGGTGGGTAGAGGGTGTACCAGGGTCTATTAGAGGGGTGAAGTTTATGTGAGGGTGGGTAAAGGATAAGTTGAGGTTAGATTACATTAACATCCTCAGTTTTAGAGGTCTCACAACAAACCAAAGTGGATGTGTTGGGTGAGATGAAATCCTGAAGAGACTCATCTATCAAATGTAAATCATCACGACTAAAAGGTTTGAGGGGTAAATTATTGTCAACTATTTTAAGATGTTCAAGAGAAGCACTAGAGGTGTTAACATTCAGTATCATGAGTTGGTCACCACAAACCTTAGTGGATGGATTATGCGAGATAAATTCTTGGAGGGCCTCATCTAACAAATCAAAGTCATCACAAGAAAAAGGTTTTAGAGGAACTTTATTATTAAGGGGTTTAGGTTTCTCATTGCTAGCATTAGAGGATGAAGTGAGTGAGAGGAAGTCTTGAAGAATTTCATCTAACTTGTCAACATCATCACTACTAAGAGGCTTAAATGATATGTTGTTTCTAATTTGAATCATGTGTTTGAAGGGATGGTTTGTTGTTTCAGTTTTTGTGTCTTTATGTATCGATGAATCTGATTTAAAATAACTAGGAATGAAAACGGAAAATAAAATTTTCAAAGATCTAAAACTATCCATGAATGCCATGAAAAGAAATGAAATTTATGCTAATGAAAATAGAAACAACTGAACTGTACTAGATATGTAATTGCAGAAAATAGAAAGATGCAATGCTGGAAACTAAAATCTGAAAATGTTGATGCAAAAACTATAGTGGGATTGATTCTCCCTATGTGGCGAATGAGTCCCAGGAGATGAATATTACTTTAAGATTTTTTTTATTTTTTTGTCTTTTCTAGAGATTTTCAAGTCTATGCAATGCAGACATAGAATGCTAATGCAGAGTGTTGAAATGATCGAATGAAATACAATGTAATAATTAGATCTAAATAATGCTTTCACTAATGCAATGTTTAAGAAACCTTAAGATGCAAAACAATGCAAAATGATGAATTAAGTAAGTCCTAAGATGTAAAGAAAAAAGTAAATCAGAATGATGTTATGTTCAAAAGTCGGGTTCACCAAAATGAACTGTAGATTTTTGGCTCTTAGGACTTCTCTAACTCTTCTAGGGTTTTTCACCTAAAAAGAGAGAGTTTAGGCAAAAAATGCTAAGGGTTCATTCAAATTATCTTATATGTGATGTTATCTAAGCTAAATGAATTGAACTAAATGCAATTAAGTGATCTATATGAAAGATTATGAAAGCAAAACTAAAATCTAAGCTATGTTTGAAAACACAATATTGTTTACAAAAAGCTTCAAAAAATGAACAAAAATGCAAATTAAACTAAACAAAGTGCAGTTTTTCAGAATGTGTGGAAACTGAAGAAGACTAGAAAACAATCTGTAAAACTGATGAAATATGAATTTGAGCTGACTGGGACTCATTTGCCACCCTGGGTGAATCACTCCCAGGTTAGGACTTTTCTACACAGAAGTTTCTTTCTATCAACCGAGAACCTAGACCTGCATCTGACTCAAATCTGCACCTCAAGAGGGACTCACTTGCCATGCATGGTGAATCTATCCACTTTCAAATATCTACAACTTCAATGTTTTGTTCTACACCTTGACACCTGCACAACAATTTCTAATGGAAAACCAACTCGAGATCTTGGAAATTTTTTGTGAAATAGCTTAAAATTATTTTTCTAATGGGGGGTTTTCCTTGGTCAAACCCCTAGTTAGGTAATTAAACCTTGAATGGAGAAAAATATGCATAAACCCTATCCTTAGATGTATTAAAGACTAGGAAAAGTTGAAATATGACAAAGGTCCTATTCTATTGCTCTAGAATAAGAAATGCAAAGATGATTCATATGATGCAAGATCTCAACCCTAGAAACCTTACAACACATGAAAAATAGGAATGAAATGACATGCAAATGATAAACAAAAAAAATGAAAACCTTAATCTGAAGATAGAGTGAAAATGGAAGATGGAATAAAATGAAACCAAGTCCTTAGGTATGATTTGGTGGCTAGTTGCACCTCTTCACCCTAGATTTCTTCATGATTCACCATAGGAATCCATCATCAACCCTTTGGAATGTTGGACCTTGACAAGAAAAGTGAGCTTCAAGACCTACAAAAAACCCTAATTTGTTGCCCTAAAACTTCAACTTTTTCTAGTGAAACTTGTTGTGTAAGACTTGACTTTAGAAATTGCTTTTGTGAATTGACAAAAAGATGTGTGAAATGACCTTAGATGAGTATTTATAGGAAACGACACCTTATTTTCCCATTATTTAGACCTAAGAGGCCGACATTCACTAGAAATTTAAGTTAAATTAATCAAATTCCTGCTCAAAATTGAATTTTCCCTCAAATGGGATTCATTCACCACCCTTGGTGAATGGGTCCTACCAGAGGGGACTCATTCTCCCAAGGTAGAAAATGGGTCCCACTACTACTTTTTGAAGGTGGGTTTTTAGGGTATGGGATAATTAAATGTTATTTGTCAAGTTTTATGTGATTTCTCAAGTAAAATAGGCATCTAGATCAAAATTAATGGGTCTAAGGGGCCTATAAATGTTATTTTGAAGGGTAAATGATGTGAAGGGACTCAAAATTAGGTCCAATTATGCGTGAAATTGTCTCTTTTCTCAAGAGGGTCCAATTTTCTACAGCACAATATTGAATCTTTCTAGGAAATTCAACCTTCATACACTTGGTTGACTAACACAAGGAGTATAACCCTTAGGTTCAAAGGCCACTCTACCTTAGTCACCATCATAATCCTAAAACACATAAATATTCTAACATCAATGCTTTACATAATTCACCCTATGCCTCCAATCCATTTATTATAGAATATAAGAGTGGGTACGCAACCCTTTCTAGGGTCCTCTTACCCCAGACAATTTCAATGTCGGTTTCCACCAACTTAGGTGAAGCTGGAGATCCGAAACCTCAATATGGATAGGAATGGTTTTAAAGGATATTTTATACATCAACATAACACATCACACTTACATGACAATTTAATGTCTAAACTTAATATTTTCCTCATTTCATGGCTGCAATTCTAGTTAAGTGAAAAGTTTGATGGCCACCACTGACTACAAGATAATTTATAGCAATAAGATAATTCAAAGAATCAAACTTGCTCTCCTCCAAACCATATTGGCATCATGAAGCCTCAACTCTATCCAAACCTCTGAACAAGAAATATTTTAACCCCATAATGATGAAATGGGTCTTCTATTCAAATAATATAAACTAATATTTCAAGACAAGATTCACCTAAGCAACTGTCAACCAATGCCATGAGTGCGATACTTAATTTTATTGAACAAGGCATTCCAACACCCATTACTCTTACTGGCTATCATGTAACATAGCATCTATATAAATATATGGATATTGGAGTTTGAAGAAAAAGAAGGATGAGGAAGACCAAATTCTACTAGCTTAGGGATAACATTAAAATCACCATATGACAGCTTATGAACAAGGGTTTTCACTTGATACGAGTGGAATGGTTGATGGAGACTAACTTTAATCGCACATTCCTAATGCACTCATAGATACAATTTGAGTGTAACAAAAACACCTAGGTATTATTTTGAATAGAACAATAGATGAAAAACATGACCAACACCCCTATACACATGATAGGGTCCAATATGAAAATGCATATACATGCACAAAAGAACCTAACTTGGGTATGCTTAAAACCAACTAGGGATAAACCTCTGTACCTACATAAATATTATTCAAGGATTGAGATTATGTCTTGAGACTTTGCTTCTGATCCACCATTCTTTGTCTTCCATGAAAACCAAATGAAGAACTTCAAACATACAATCCTCTTTGAAATAGTAGTGAGACTCTAACCTTTTCACCTCTATCGTCCAGTGACTAGTCACATGCTAGGCCATTCCTATTTTCTCCATCCATAGCTTCTCCTCACAAGTCGTGTACCCTTGACCACATTTCTTTCCATGCCATTTTTTGCATAACATAATCTAGGGTTTAATTTGCATTAAATTTCCTCTTGATTGCTCAAACTCTTTTTGCTTACCTATCCATCATTTGCATTAATGGTGGTATCATTTTTCTTCATTCCCTGACAATAATGTTTCTTGGAGCTGATATCTCAAATTTTGTTCCTTAGCTTCCTTCGCCTAACCATTAACAAAAACTAGCCTTTGAATGTAGACAATCAATCTTGAAATCCACAACATTAATAGATGGTTATCTCTCAACCATCATGACATTTAAATACCACCATCGGATTAGACAAGATTTAAATGTTTCATGTAGATCTTCAACTAAAACTATTCCATTGATCTTACCCTTATGCACACATCACCCTATCAGAATGATTCACAACAATGATGTGAATCGGTTCAATTGTTGTTTTCCATGTGTCGCTCACCTGCATCCTTGCATTGGTCAATACAAGAATATGCAAGATGGTGGGATTACTCCTTCATTTCTCCAACCTTAAGCTTATCAACCTTTAGGGTTCAAGTTTTGGGTATCCTCCCTTCCTCATACTTGGTGTGCATAGAAATGCCATAGAAGTGAGCTTGAACCCCTAATTTTGAAGCTCCTTACACCTATTGGGGTTCAGCCTTTGAACTTACCCTCTACCTTTTGTACTATGTTCGACATGCTTTGGAGGCCTCAAGAAACAAGACCGAACCATGATGTCTTATTCTCTTTATTCCCATCAGAGTTTGGCCACCAACCTTACCCTTTATTTTACTTCTTATGCACCATTGCAAGCCCACACTCAAACCTTTGAAGCATTGAATCATGAAACTATGAACAAATTTTTCAATTGTTAGAGGTCAGGGATCGCTAATCCCTCTTACCTTGTTCTAGAAGTGCAAAATAGAGTTGATCAAGTAGGTCTAAATACACATGTCTGAAGCTCTCTGCACTTATTGAGGTTCAGCCATCGACCTTACCCCTTACCATTTAGCCTACCTTTATTCCTTTGCAACCTTCCCACCAACCTCTAAAACATGCTTGATTTTGTTGGATGGCAGGGTTCTCTCTTCCACCTTATCACTTTCATACCTTTGTGTTAAGGTGTAATCCAACCTACTAACCCACAATTTCTGAAGCAACCTTTGTGAGCATCAACACACTTAACCATTTTGGTTGTCATCCTTTGAGCTTATTCTTATTGACTACTTGACAATCCACTAAGACATTATCCTCTAAGTTGACCCGCAAACATTGAAAACATCTTAGATGTCAGGATTTTAGGTTACCTCACACTCCTTCCTTTATTTCATGTTAGGGCATAAGCCTTCTTACCATCTATGACATTTGAACACATCACTTGCAAACATTAACCCTTTCACGTATCACCCTTCGGTCTTTGTTCATATTAACTACTTGCCTTACAAATTTGTTAATACATAAACATCAAAGCCAACCCGTTATGCCAAAACCTTTTTGAGTGTTATCCTTTGTTGATACCCTTTTACCATTTACTTAACCTTAAGTTAAGGCATAAGTCTTAATGTCAAAGTCTGATGTTTGAAACCTTTTCAGACTTAGCACACTCTTCCTTCCTTTGCTTGAGGGATTCAGTAAGGGGCATTGGTGAGGCTTGGTGTCTAACACCCTTTGGAACTTGACTCCAACTTACTTCATACTTAAAATTATCTTAATTCATAAGTCATAGGGTTGATCTTCGATGCTCAATAGGAGAACTTAATCTCGTTACCCCTAGCCATTTTGGACTTTAACTCAATCCTTCATCATTTCTTTGAGGAATTCGGTATAAGGTATGATTGGAGCCCAAATTCTAATACCTTTGAATAGAGAGTAAGCCTCAAGCCAAATTCCAAAGCCTAGTTGGACTTAGCTGAAAAATGACTAAATCTTTCCTCTTTAGCAAATGATATAGGTAAGCCCGAGGTCCAAAGTTTGACTTTTGGAACACTCCAAGGCTTGTTGTAATGACACCCTAAGGCCAATGAATCCTTCTTCCTAATAATCAGGTATGAAGTCCTAGCCCCAAAAAACAATCCTTCATCTGATATCACTCAAATCTCCTACTGACCTTAATGAGGTGCATTTTTTGACCTCAATTAGCTCATTTTTAGCAACCTCTCCCATGACATCATAAGATTCCCTTATGACAACAATGATAATCATATTATCAATAGACTAATCTAATTGTAGTTGGATTCAGTTATACTCACTAGATTAACTCTCTATTAGCATCTCCCAACTATCCATATGGGTATGATGTTCTAATCTATGAGCAGATCATAATTCCATGATAAGGTACAATCCAAGAGTAGACAAGACTCTAAGACTCTTGAACATCTATCCTTATTTACTTGATAGCTTACTTTCCCTAAGTTAAAAAGTACTATAGGGATCTCAAATATGCACTTGTTATATTTACTACAACCTCTAAGACTCCTTTAGTGACTTGAGCCATAATGCTTGCTATGAGGAACCTCAAGTGAATACTATAGGAGAAATTCACAATCAATATGAATCAAATGATAAGAAAGGGGCTTTATTACTAGCGAACATTAGTAACACCACATAGCATGATAGATTATAGTATCTATCAATGTAGATTAGTGACATACCTTAAAAGAAACATGCACATAAGAATTTGACTAATCTTCTCTTAGAATCAAATGACTAAAGGTATAGTGGCACTAAAACATAGATGGGTCTTGTATCATCTAAATGATGCACCCTTAATCCACACAGTAGTGTAGTATAAGTTTATAATGAAAGGCTATAACATTGATATAAAGGGAGGGGCCTTACATCCTCCCCCCCTTGTATAGTCTTCCTCCTGGGATTATTTCAGAGTTGGAACTTAATAGCATTATAGTAACACCCAAGAAAAGAATTAGCCATGCTAATTATTCTACTTTCATGATGAAGGCAATAAAAACATTAAATTAAGAACATGCCATTTTGTTTCGTATTGGACCAAAGAAATATTTATAAAAATTCACACAGCAACTCTATATAGCATCATAAATCATAGAACAATAGTCACAATGATCAACAATTTCTCAAAAAATGAGCTATAGGGAAGCCTACGAACTGTAGACACTTACAACTAGCAACTGTACAAGGTATCAAAATAGACAATAACTATTGCATAGGATTGACAACAATAGTAGACCAAAAAATATACATAAGAGACATCTCTTTCACGCATAGGAAGACATACATAAGAGACCTCTCTTTCTTGAGTTTAACATCCAACATTTAGAATAAATTCTTTCACAATGAAATATTTATCCCATATAATATCAATATATAAAACAATAACAAGGTTAATCACTATCCACATAACCATAAATTATTGCCTATGTAACCATTTTTAACTAAATTATAACAATATATCAACAAATAAGCATCTTTTAATATATCTAAGAATTTTCACATGAGTAGTACCCTTACTGTTAGAAAATGTCTTATCACCAATGTTTAGTCATATCTCAAGAGTTATCAACTTCACATTTATCCAAATATATTCTTAAGCGAACAATTTACCTTATGATTATGGTACACATATCATATCTCAATCATGGCACTCATACCATGTCTCAAGGAATATTAACTTGCATCATTTATTACTTTCGCACATAGTTCATAGATATGCCACATAACATTTACTTGCAATTTCACATGTACACAAAATAATAGCAAGGGTGCTCTTCCCAATCGGGTGTGCCTATCCTTACACAAAGGATGCTCTTCCCAATGGGTGTGCTTGTCCTCATACAAAGGATGATCTTCCCAACAAGTGTGCTTGTCCTCATATAATCACATAATTTACAACATAAGGCTCACACAATAGGGTTTACAAGGATGGATATTCTTGGATACCATAGAAAATTAGGAAAGATGTCTCAAGGCCCTTCTCTAAGGACTCCTCCATACAAATAAGAACAATCATAGAATGAGTGGAATAATGGATTAATGACCATTCCATACCAATCCCATTTACAACCCCCTTTTAAAAAATTTCCCCAGTGCATCTACTCCCCTATACAACCTACCAAGGAACCCCTCGGGATATGGCAGTTTACAGATGTCACATTACACCGTGCACATTTCAGCAATTTGTAAACAAGGAGAGAGAGCCTCAAACCTAGTAATATAGGATCATAAACCAAAGTTTCAATAAAAATTCCAAAAAGGAACTATAAATTCAAGTGAGAAAAATAAGGATCAATTGTAGCTACATTGCAATATTTCAATCTTAATTCAAAAAAAAAAATTAAACAAATCCCTGAGGCAAATCAGACTATAACAATCTTCAAATGGCTAAATGGCCCAATTAAATAAATGTAAAATTCCACATTGCTAGTGTGTAATAAAATAAAACATCAATCAAGAATTATGAATAATTCATATTTTGACAATAAAATATGCACATTATGAGCACCAAGTGACTTGATAAGCCACCTAAGGGGAGGAGGGGAATGGTGGTTCTCTAACCACATAAGTATAATAGTTTGCAATAAATGGTATTCTATGACCACATAAATATGCATCACTGGTGGTCCTTGACCACATGACTATGAATAACTGGTGGTCCCTAACCACATAAATATGAGTCATTAGTGGTCCCTGACCACACTAATATGAATGGTTGGTGGTCCTTGACCATATAAATATGAATCACTGGTGGTCCCTGATGAAATAAAGATGAATAACTAGTGGTCCTTGACCATATGAAGATAAATAACTAGTGGTCCCTGACCACATACATATGAATCACGGGTGGTCCATGTAATTCTATCCTTTACCGATGGGTTATAAACATCAAGTATTAGGTTTGCACTATGAACTAACAAGTGTGGCTCTCATATATGGGGGAGTAGGTTTTGAGAAAAAGGTGTCTCAAATTTATTGGTGTAAAATAATTAGCTAAATTTCTGCTAATTTTGTAGGTTTTTGCAATCGAACTTCAGAATTCCATCGTATTCTTTGAGTTTGCATCATCCAAAGGTTCATTAGGAAGACAGATGAAAGACAGATGAATATCAGTGGGACCTAGATGCTAGTCCCTTCGACACCCGATATCACCTCATTGGAGAGAAGGATGAATGTTGGTGGGACCTATATGTTAATCCCTTTGACATCTTGATAGCACCTCATCAAAGAGATAGATGGATATTGACAAGACAAAATGGTTAGTCTCTTCCACTTGTTGATAAGGTTCTTCATTGAGCTAAAAGATGGTTTTTAGTGGGACTTAGTGGATAGTCTCCTTGACATCTCAATAAGCACTTCATCAAAGAGATAGGAACATGTCAATGGGATGAAATGATTAGTCTCTTTGACATGCCGATAAGGTGGGACCAAATGACCAGGGTGATCCCACAATAGAGGTTTACAATTTTTGGCCAAACTAGACACTGAAATAATTTTTTCTAACTAAATCTTCACTTTCGAGCACCTATAGCGGCTAAACTGTGAGGAATTTGAAGATGATGCAAACTAGAGTTTCATGACATTTTGTCTATAGATTCTAAATATTTTTTTTCAAAAATTTTAGAATCAGATTGCACCTCTTTTTCCATCTCCCTCGAAAACTAGTTTTTTTCATAAAATAACATTTTTAAGAGTGACGCTCACCATATAACATCTAACATTTTTTTATGAACGATAAAATTCTAATTATTTTGAATTTAGATTTTTAACTCTGATATCTAGTGCTTCCACTTTGTTAGATAGTGTTTTATTGAATATTTTTTCCTTAATCAATTTTGAAGTCAAACCAATTACAATTAGACATAGGTGGACCGTATAACGTGTAATTTTTTTTGTATGTATCAATTTTTTTTTTGTTGGATCAAGGACTTCAATATCTGGTGCACTCATATTTTTCAAAAAAAAAATTGATAATCTTCTATTTTTCCACATGTGCAAATAGAGAGCTTCATTTTTGGTGAAAAACCTATGTTTAATAAAACTAAAAAATAAATAGATAATAAAACCAAAACATATTAAAATTATAGTCATTGGATAGCTCATTCCAAGGACTACCTAATTCCAGTTGGGTTCATGAAGTCTCCTCCATTTTCATCCTCAACCCAAGCTTCGAAGGGAAAAACTTCTAGGTTTTTTTGTGCCAAAGAGTAGGGAGGTGGGAAAAGGGGGGTTAGACCGAACCCCCAGGGGTTCAAGTGAACCAGGGTTCATTCGAACCCCCTTTCACAAAGGGTTTTTCATTGTTCTTTTTGGCGGGATGGGGTCCACCTTGCATTTAACTAGTTCACATGAACTAGGGTTCATTCAAACCCTTTTTTGGTTCGCTCGAACCAAAGGGTTCATTCGAACCCCAAAAACCAATTTTTTTTGTATGGAGTCATTTTTTGCCACTTTTCCTTCCTCACTCAAATTGTAAACCACTTTTGTGGGTTTACCCACCATGAAGGATGATGTTAGCAGGACATGTGGTGATGAGTGTTTGTTAGATATATAAAGTCACACTAATGACATGAGCTATACGATGATGATAGGGATGACATGTAGATAGTAGGGAGCACCCAATCAAATCTACAAGGTATATCAGCAAGACCATATATCAGTGTGAGTTGCTACAATGTCTCTTTGACATTTTGATGGGACTTCATCAATGATAATTCACCATATTGGAAGGAGTCACTTGAGATTCCCTTTGATGGAATGATAGGCATATCAAGGTGACAATGGGAATTCGGAGAGATAATAACTATTTATTCGGTATGGAAAAAAGCACCTGAAAGAGCATAGCTTTGCACTTGTATGTAATATTTTGTTTTACTATAATACAAGAGATCTCTGCTTTGGTGTGTGGGTTTTTCCTGAAAGGGGTTTCCCATGTAAATCTTGTGTTGATGTTTTATTGTGTATTCATGTTTTCAATAGGTGCATCTTAAATGAACTATAATTGTAAAGTTTAAATAGTTTATTTGCTTCTCTCTCTTAAAGATTAGTATTAGGAAGGCATATTTTGTGCTCTGTTTTCCTTTCATTTGGTATCAAAGCTTGGATAGATTTGTTATCCTTATGGATTAGAAGGGTTTTTTGTGTTGGTCTGGTTCAAATGGGAGTTTTGCAAAGAAATTTGGTTGTAATCTTATTGCAGATTTAAGATGGCGAGCACATTCGGAAGAATAGAAATAGAAATATTCAATGGTGGTAATTTTGAGTTGTGAAAACTCAAGATAGAATATTTGGTCATAGATCAAGAGCTATGGGATGTGGTATATGGTAGCAAACCATCGACAACCTTGCAAACTGACTTGGATCCAAAGGACCGAAAATCCAAGGGCTTGATCATATTGTGCTTGGTTGATTCTATTATTTTGAATGTCCATGAAGAGATCTTGACTACAAAAATTCTCTGGAAAATGCTTGGTGACATTTATCAAGGGAAATCCTTGGTAAATAAGTTATTCCTAAGAAAGAAGTTATACTCTTTGAAGATGGAGGAACCTGAGCATCCATTGTAGATCATTTGAATGTGTTTAACATGATCATTGCTCAGTCGAGGTCTATTGGTGTGAAGATAGATGATGAGGATCATTGCATTCTCATGTTGTGTTCTTTTCTTGACACATGGGATCACCTGGTAATTGCAATTAGGAGTACAACAACCACTTTCAAGATGGAAGACATGGTTGCTTCATTGTTGTCAAAAGAAATGCGAAGGAAGTCTTTTAAGATGGCCAAGGAGGCCCTTGTTGTTCAAGGTAGATTAAAGGAGAGAGGCAAGAAGAAGGACAAGAAGTCTAAATCCAATTCAAAGGGGAGAAAATAGTCTCCTAGTAAGAAGTCCAAGGTGAAATGTTGGAACTGTGGGCAATTCAAACATATCCAGAAAGAATGCAAAGAAAAGAAGAAGAAAAAGAAACTCATGCATCAGAAGATGTGTGGTTAATTGACTCATGAATCTTCTCAAGATGATGTAGATGCATTTATAGTAGCCTTGGAAACTCATGCATCAGAAGATGTGTGGTTAATTGACTCAAGTGTTTCTTTTCACATGACCTCTCATAGGAGTTGGTTTTTAAAATACAAAGAGTATGCTAGTGGAAAGGTGTATCTAGGTGATGATTCTCACCTAGAAATCCATAGTTATGGAAGAGTTAGGATTTAATTTCTTGATGGAAGGATAAAGGGAATTGATGGTGAGATCCATATCCCTAGTTTGGCACAAAATTTAATTTCTATAAGTAAGTTGAATGATTTGGGTGTGTAGGTATCTTTCTCGAATAGTAGTTGTAAGATGACTAGAGTTTCTATTGTTCTTGCTAAGGGTGCGAGAATTGGCACTCTGTAGAACTTGGATGCTTGCACAGTTCAGTGCAATAGTACTTTTGTGAAGTCTGGGAAAAGGGCTTCTTCATTTGATCAAGTAGAGAAGGAGGACTTTATTCCTGAGGGTGCTAATTCTTTAGAGGTGATGCTCCTAGTGGAGAAGACATTTTTGTAGCACCAGAGGCTAGGCCACACTGGTGAAAAAGGTTTCAAAGCCTTGAAGAATAAAAGCTTGCTTGATGGGCTTAATGATGGTAATCTTAAGTCCAATTTTTTTAGAACATTGTATATATGGAAAACAACAGTGCCATGTTTC
The DNA here is from genome assembly GCA_007258455.2 of Sequoia sempervirens. Lineage (NCBI taxonomy): Eukaryota > Viridiplantae > Streptophyta > Pinopsida > Cupressales > Cupressaceae > Sequoia > Sequoia sempervirens. The sequence continues at coordinate 232,297 of VDFB02008824.1, read as the reverse complement.
TTTTTATTCCACTTCTCATAAATCTTCTAGAATTATGGATTATATTCATGTTCATGTGTTTGGTCTAGTTAATGTTCCTTTGCTGTTGAAATCTGTGTATTTTGTCTCGTTCATAGATGATTATTTGAGAAGAACATTTTTTTATTTTCTCAAAAGTAAAACTAAAGTATTTAGTTAATTTAAGGAGTTCAAAACCTTGGTAAAAAATTAGATTGGTAGGAAAATAAATTGTTTGAGGATGGATAATGATGGTGAGTTTTGTTTTGCATATTTCGACAGGTTTTATAAGGATCATGGGATTAAGAGACATAAAACAACTCCTTATACTCCACAACAAAATGGAGTTGTAGAGAGGATGAACAGAATGTTGATGGAGAGGGAAAGGAGTATGTTGAGTGGTGTTGGTCTTGAATTGAAGTTCTAGGCTGAGGTTGTAGCCATTATGTGTTATCTAATTAATAGATCTCCTACTTTGGTGCTCATTGATAAGACACCTATGGAAGTGTGGTTTGGTGAGAACCCTTCATTGAGACATATTAGAGTCTTTGGTTGTGAAGCATATGCTTATGTTCCTAGTGAAAAGAGATCTAAATTAGAGAACAAGATAGTGAAGTGTATCGTCATTGGTTAGGGAAATAGTGTGAAAAGGTACAAGCTTTGGAACCCAGTTACAAAGAAGGTGCTCTATAGTAGAAGTGTGATCTTTCATGAGCTAAAACCTTCCACATTTGATCTACAACTAGAGATGAGAGAAGAAAGAAAGGAGATAGTTGAAGTTCCTCTTACACCCAATAAAGATGAACTACATACTCCTGGTGGACCTGTTAATGAGGAGAGCTCGAGTAGCTCTGAAAGTTTTGAACAAGATGAAGAACCTCAGCCTTAGCTTGTGAGGAGGTCTACACAAGCTAAGCAACAACCTGAAAGGTTTGGATATTCTATATTATATTCCAATTATGCCTATTCTTTGATTGTTAACACTAATGAGCCTAGAACTATTAGAGAGGCTATGGATATGTATGATGCGGATTCCTGGTTGGGAGCCATGAATGAAGAAATGGCATCATTGAAAAAGAATGATACATGGGATCTGGTACCTATTCCTGAAGGATGAAATTCTGTTGGAAGTAAATGGGCGTTCAAGAAAAAGATAGGTCTTGATGATAGTGTTGAGAAGTATAAAGAAAGGTTGGTCATTAAAGGATATTCCTAGGTGAAGGGAATTAAATATGGGGAAATATTTTCTCCTATAGAAAATCTAGCATACATTTGATTCTTGTTATCACTTGTAGCATCATATGATTTAGAAATGGAGCAAATATATGTGAAGACAGCTTTCCTTCATGGTGATTTGAAGGAAGAGATTTATATGTCCTAGCTAGAGCATTTCATTGAGAAAGGTAAAGAGAACCTGGAATGTACAAGTTAAAGAAATCTTTGTATAGTCTGAAGCAATCTCCTAGAATGTGGTACCAAAATTTTGATATTTATGTGTTGTCTTTAGGCTTTGTGAGATCAAATTATGACCATTGTATTTATTTTAAGACTGAAAATGGTCATCTTCTTATCAATTCCCTATATGTGGATGACATGTTGATCATTAGGAATGGTAAGGGTATGATTTCTAAATTGAAGTCTAAATTGTTAGCATAGTTTGAAATGAAGGATCTAGGTTTAGCAAGGTATATTTTGGGATGGAAATCAAAAGGGATAGAGAAAATAGAAAGCTTCAAATGTCTTGGCTAGAGAAAGTACATGAACTTTTTTCTAGAGAGATTCAATATGACATATTGCAAATAGTTAGTGGTTCATGTGTTGCAGGGAACAAAGCTTTGTATGGAAAATTGTCCAAAGTCTCCTACTAAGATGGAGGACATGGTCGGGGTACCTTATGTAAGTGCAATTGGTAGTTTAATGCATGCAATGGTTTGTACTAGGCTAGACATTACCCAAGTAGTGCCAGGAGTTCTTAGTCGATTTATGGCTAATCTAGGATAGACACATTGGGATGTTGTGAAGAGAGTTTTCATCTATTTAAAGGGTACTTCCAAGTATTCCTTATGTTATCATGGTTATTCTACTAGATCTTAGCATTCAATACGCATTTGTGGATATGTGGATTCTAATTGGGTGGGTGATATTAACAACAAAAGATCCACTAGTGGATATGTTTTCATGTTGTTTGGTGGTGCAATAAGTTGGATGAGCAAGTGACAAGCTATAGTCACTTTGTCCACTACTAAAGTAGAGTACATGGCAGCAACTCATGCTTGTAAAGAAGCCATTTAGCTTATAAGGCTATGTTCAAATGTTGGTTTTGATGCAGGGAAAATTACTATCTGTTGTGACAGCCAAAGTGCCATATGTTTGGAAAAAAAGCCAACATTTCATGCCAGAAAAAAAACACATTGACATGTAGTACCATTTTGTTTGTGATGTGCTAGAAGATAGAAAGGTTAACTTAGAAAAGTTTGAACCTTTGGTGAATTTTTTTGACGCATTGACAAAGCTAGTGAGCATAGATAATTTTAGATGGTGTGCAAATTTGATGGGCCTTGAGGCCTAAGGCAATACAATGACTTTGAGGGTTGATTGGGTGCTAGTAAGTTCTTCGTCAAGTGGGAGAATGTTGAGATAAAGGTGTCTTAAACTTACTAGTGTAAGTTATCCACAAATATTACCACAATACACAACATAAGCACCATTATAGGGTATTCACATTCATTGAGAATACAAAATAACTTTGTTTTCAATTTTCATATTTTAAAACAATAAAATCATTTCCTTGCAAATAAATTAAACCACAATTATTCTATTCTACCAAGTTGCATACACAACCATGATAAAGCATTTTTTAAGAAAGGCTACTTGGTACTCAACACATGATAAGTAAAACATTGTCTAGTTGGTTTGCACCACAAGCACAACATCCCTTTTTACTCAAAATTCACTTACTCATGCACTTAACATTTACATCTTTAATGAGTTAACAATTATATGGCTTTCTATGACTAATAATGCAATTTGGGACCTTAAGTCTTGCCAAAGTAATGTTGTTATGATGCACATGCCATTCTATATTCTAGACATGCCAAGTAATGAAAGAACAACTTAATTTTGAATCTAGCAATGCAAGGTTTACTTATGCATTCATTCCCTCTCCACCATCATTATTATTTTTTATTTTTTATAATTTAATTTTTTTACTTGCTTATTGCATTCACTATTTTGTTTTATCTCAATATTAACTAATTCCATGCATAAGATCATGTACATACATTCTAAGGTAGGAATTGCAGTTTTGGAACCACGGCCTTTTTTCCCAACATACATATTTCCTCCATATCTACAAGATAGCTTTACACAAAACATGCATCCAATTAATTTCAAGGAAACATGCTCAATTTGGAAGCACTTCTTCCTCCACATATGAGAAGATAATTCTAGTTTCAAAACACCACAAGGCACATAGATTTAGAAATACGAGTTATAGTGTTTTATACTAAGTTATTCACTTGCATTATGAAGTTAAATGATGTTTACTTTAGTAAGGTTGTATTTTCTACATAATAGTCATGTCTTAAGAATCTTCTTTCATCTCCATAAGGTTCAAGGTTATAGGATAACACAAGGGTTGATTTTATAATAATAATATCCATAGTTTCCTAGCCATTCACTTTGTTTTCATTTCTATTTTCATTCCAGATTGACTTAATCTTCACAAAGTTAATTCACCATAACATGCTAATCAACATGAATGAACCATACAATTGACACATTTAATTTGCCTAATCTTGTTCATCTTAAACACTTATAAGTCCTAGACAAGAGAGTATATAGGTGCATTTATATTTAAATCTTGGCAAGTAAAAATCTATAAACTAGGCTATTTAACTTCTTCATAATCAAATACATCATTCACATGAGGTTACATAATGCTCAATCAATTTAAAAACATAGTTATTCCCTTCTAAATTAACTCTTCCACAACCAAAATTATCAAAGAATGATGAAAGTGACTCTGGATCTCACAAGGTCATTTCAACCATGAGTCACAACAAGGAGACAAGCACACAAAAAAATTTACACAAACCACCCCACATGGGCAACATCACTAACCAGAGATCCCAGTGTTGCAACCGTGCTCTGGTACCAAATGTAATGCCCAAATTTTGCAATAAAATATAGCTAAGATAAAAACACAAATTTCAAATTTTGATTACAACACATGACTAACTCACCAACTTTGCTTCCAGAGCACACAATTCTTAAAAAGCATAACATTGACCAAATATAGATTATAATATTTAGTTAAGGAACTAATTTTTTCAATCAATCCTAATAGGGAGACATGAAATCCACATCACCAAGGTAGGCTTGATTAGCTCTACAACTTAACAGTCATCACAACTTAATTCAAGTCATGATCTATGTCAATACAATGTATCAATTTAAACTCAAAGTATGGAAAAAGAGAAAAACCTAGGGGCTAGACCTAGTTCCTTGAGGTCTCGTCTCTGGCAGACTTGCCTACATATATATTTTGTAGAGGAACCATAGTTCAACAACTATATTTCACCCAACCCATATTTGAATGGCCGGTAATCACACATTTCACCTAGGTTTAAATCACCACTAACTCACAATGGTAGTAAATACTAAGAATGAATATCAACAGTGAATCTATAAGGGCTCCTTCTACTATAAGGAGTGATTAACAATCCTAATTACAACACCCCTCAAGGGCCACTTTCCAACATAAATAAACAAGAATTGATCTAGGATGAAGGTAATCAAACATATCTTGAATAGATAATTATAATTCAAGACATGGTTTTAATCTAATCATACAAAGGTCATCATATGACATACATAAGATTAAGGGTTGAACTTAAGTTAATGAAACAATCCACATATTGAATATTTCTAGGAAATTCAACCTTCATACACTTGGTTGACTAACACAAGGAGTATAACCCTTAGGTTCAAAGGCCACTCTACCTCAATCACCCTCATAATCCTAAAACATAGAAATACGTTAACCTCAATGCTTTACACAACTCACCCTAGCCTCTAATCCATTTATTATAGAATGTAAGAGTGGGTAGGAAACCCTTTATATGGTCCTCTTACCCCAGACATTTTCAGCATCGGTTGCCACCCACTTAGGTGAAGTCGTAGATTTGAAACCTCAATATGGATAGGCACGGTTTTAAAGGATAGCTTATAAATCAACATAACACATCACACTTACATGATAATCTAATGTCTAAACTTAATATCTACCTCACTTAGGAGCTAAAATTCTAGTTAAGTGAAAATTTTGATGGCCACCTCTGACCAGAAGATAATTTATAGCAAGAAGATAAATTAAAGAATCAAACTTGCTCTCCTCCCCATCGTACTGGAATCATGAAGCCTTGTGAGCTCTAGCCAAACCCCCGAGCAAGAAATATTTTAACCCCATAATGATGAAATGGGGTCTTCTATTCAAATAATATAAATTGATATTTCAAGACAATATTCTCCTATGCAACTGTCAACCAGTGTCATGAGTGTGATACTCAATTTTGTTGAACAAGGCATTCCAACACTCATTACTCTTATTGGCTATCATGTAGCATAAAATATATATAAATATATTGTTACTAGCATTTTAAGACCAAGAAGGATGTAGAAGTCTAAATTCTATTCGCTTAGGGATAACATTAAAATTTCCATATGATGGCTTATAAACAAGGGTTTTCACTTGATACTAGCGGAATGGTTGATGGAGGCTAAATTTAATCACACAGTCCCAAAGTACTCATAGATACGATTCAAGTATAAAAAAAACACCTAGGTAGTATTCTCACTAGAACAATAGATGAAAAACACAACCAATTCCCCCTATACACCTGATAGGGTCCAATATGAAAATGCATCTACATGTACAAAAACACCTAGTGTGTATGCTTAAAACCAACTAGGGATAAACCCTCGTACCTACATAAATATTATCCAAGTCCTGAGATGCTTTCTTGAGCCTTTACTTTGGATCCACCATTCTTTGTCCTCCATCAAAACCAAATGAACAACTTCATACATATGATCCTCTCTAAAATAGTAGTGAAACTCTAACCTTTCCACCTCTACTGCCCAAAGACCAATCACATGCCAATCCATTCCTCTTTTCTTCATCCATAGCTTCTCCCCTTTAGTCATGCACCCTTGACCACATTTATATTCCCTGCCATTTTTGGAATAACATAATATAGGGTTTAATTCGCATTAAATGTCCTCCTTGATTACTTGAACTCCTTATACTTACCTAGCCATCCTTTACATTAATGATGGCATCCTTTTTCTTCATTCCCTCACAAGAATGTCACGTGGAGCTAACATCACTATTTTTTTGCCTTAGCTTCCTTAACCTAACCATTGACAAAAATTATCCTTTGAATGTAGGCCATCAATCTTGAAATCCACGCCATGATTAGACAATTATCGCTCAACCATCATGACATTTAAATATCACCATCTGATTAGATAGGCTTTAAGTGTTGCATGTAAATCTTCACCTAAAACTATGTCATCAACCTTACCCTTATGCACACATCATCCTATCAAAATAATTCGCATCAACGATGTGAATCAATTGTTCAATTGTTGCTTGCCACGTGTCACTCACTTGCATCCCTGCATTGGTCAACCTAGGTCAACACAAGAATACATGGGATGGAAGGATTATTCCTTCATTTCTCCACATTAAGATTATCAACCTTTTGGGTTCGGGTGTCTACTATATGCCCTTCCTCACACTTGGTGTGCATAGAAAGGCCTTAGAAGTGAGCCCAAACCTATAATTCTAAAGCTCGGGATTTTGGGTTACCTCATACTCCTTCCTTTATTTTATGTTAGCGCATAACCCTTCTTACCATCTATGACACCCGAACACATCACTCACATAACTTAACCCTTTCATGTATCATCCTTTATGCTTTCTTCATACTAACTTCTTTCCTTGCCAAGTTGTTAAGACATAAACATCAAAGCCAACCCATGATGTCAAAACCTTTCTAGGTGTCTTCCTTCACTAATACCTTTTTACTACTTAATCTTAACTCAAGGCATAAGCCTCAATGTTGAAGTCTGATGTTTGAAATCTTTCTAGACTTAGCACACTCTTCCTTTCTTTGCTTGAGGGATTTGGTATGAGGTATGGTTGGGGCTCGATGTCTAATGCACTTTGGAACTTGACTCCAACTTACTTTTTACTTAAAATTATGTTAATTCATAATCCTTATGGTCGAACTTTGATGCCTGATAGGAGAACTAAACCTCGCTGCCCCTAGCCATTTTGGAATTTAATTCAATCCTTCATCATTTCTTTGAGGAATTTAGTATAAGGTATGACCGAAGCCCAAAGTCTAATACCTTTCAACAAAGAGTAAGCCTCAACCAAAATTCTGAAGCCTGATCGAACTTAGATGAAAAATGACTAACTCTTTCCTATTTAGCAAACCATACAAGTAAACCCAAGGTCTGAAGTCCGACTTTTGGAACACTCTGAGGCTTGTTGTAATGACACCCTAAGGCCAATGAATCCTTCTTCCTAATAATCCTATGAAGTCCTTTTATCCTTAAACAATATCCCTTAATTTGATTTCACTTAGATCTTCTACTAACCTCAATGAGGTGCCTTTGTTGACCTCAATCAACTCATTTCCAATAGCCTCTCCCCTAACATTAGAAGATTCCCTTGTGACAACAATAATAATCATAATATCAACAAATTAATCTAACTATAGTTGGGTTCTATTATCCTCATTAGATTAACTATCTATTAGCATCTCCCAACTATCAGTATGGGTATGATGTTCTAATCTACAAGAAGATCATAGTTCCATGATAAGGCACAACCCATGAGCAAAGAAGACTCTAAGACTCTTCATATATCCTTATTTACTTGATAGCTTACTTTCCCTAAGTTAAGCAATACTATAGGGATTAAATCTTCACTTGCTACATTTACTACAACCTCTAAGGCTCCTTTAGTGACTTGAGCCACAATACTTGCTATGAGGAACCTCAAGTGAATACTATAGGAGACATTCACAATCAACATGAATCAAATGATAAGAAAGGAGATTTATTACTAGCAAACCTTAGCAACACCAAATAACATGACAAATTATAGTACTTATCAATGTAGATTAGTCAAATACCTTAAAAGAAACATTCACATAAGAATTTCACTAATCTTCTCTTAGAATCAAATGACTAAAGGTACAATGGCACTTAAACATAGATGGGTCGTATATCATCTAAATGATTCACCCTTAATCCACACAACATCTAAATGATGCACCCTTAATCCACACAACAGTGTCATATAAGTTTAGAATGAAAGGCTATAACACTAATATAAAGGGATGGGGCTTACATTTATTATAAGTTATTCATTTTGTGTGTTTGTTAGATGTTATAAATAAATTAAGATTAATGATTTAATATTTCCCAAATGCTAAATGAAAAATTTTATGTATCAAGTTAACACACAATAGAAAAGTGGATAGAAATTAAAAGAAACTCAATTTTTAATTTTAATTTTAAAAACCTTAAATTCATTAATATTAATATGAAATTTTATTAAATCACTCCCATAAATGTAAGTCTAACCAAATTCACGAATAAAATTAGTTTTTAAAAATAAGTATAGAACAAAAATAAATAAAATCCTAATTAAATTCCAATTTTCATCTAAATAGTACCACTTATAGAGAAATAACCTAATCAAAATAAATGGAATCTAATGTTTATTATTAGAAATGTATTATATTAAATTTAAAATACCTAATATTACATTTTCATATATCATATTTGTAAAAAAAAAATTAAAAAAAAATATTCAATAATACACATAAAATTTTCATAATCCATAATTTTCTAAAATATTTCTAAATTCAGCAATTTATTTTTTAATCCAAAAACACTCAACTAAGAGTCAATATCAAAATTATTATTATTTCATAGTATAAAATAAAAATAAGAAAGAATGAACAAAAATAAGGAGAGGTTGCAATGACGATGCCATATTAAATTTAAAAAGATTAATCAAATCAAGTCTTGCACAACATAATAACACTACTTTTGTTAATTTATAATAATATACTTTATATATTTAATATATATTTTTAAGTTTCTATTTAAACATGTTTTTATAAGGTGGGATGAATTAAAAAAAAAATGATTATTCTTGTGATGTTTTGTATTAATTTTATGTTCTATTTAAATATTATTAGATTTAATGGTCAATAGTCAATAGCAATTTTGTATCTCATGTACATTAAAAAATGTTAGGATTTTCTTCCAAAATCGTGACAGCAAAAACCTTGAGCTTCCACAAAGATACACTTGCACGCAATGAGCCTAATCTTTCATTATCAAAATTATTGATAAAAGAATCAAGTTGATTACAATATGAGCTTGTCTATATAGACAAGATAGAGGCCCAAGTGCCCCAAAATATAATACAAATGAATAGACAAGTGTCCTATAGGTGTCAACCTTAGGAATACTTAGAGTGTTCAAACTAACAACCTCTATGACCAAGTCATCAACCTTATGTGCCAAGTATTGAGTGATCTTTGAGGTGAGATGGAAAGAGTTCCAACCTCAAAAAGGTATGTGCATGAGGTTAACCAAATAACTTGGTAACCTCTAGAGGTCTATAAGAATGCACATTCAATTGAACAAGATGTTATCTAACCTCGTCAACCTAAATACACTTAAATATAGTGAATACATTAATTATTCACACAAAAAACACTAGAACTTCAATAAGAATAAGATGTTTAACCACTCAAAAATATAATTCTGGCGTATTCGAAGAACTGTCATTATTTCTTTAAAAAAATCTCTCATCAAAAAGAAAAAATGAGAAGCATTGGAAGAGATTAGGAGATTCGTCGTCCTCATTATTTCCATCCATTTATTGAAAAGATTATTGCGACTCTTTAGTATAATATGGATTTTTCAACGATAGCTAAGATTCTCGTGGATTTTCAATATTCCACCCCTCCATTGGTGACCATGTTATTATCTGTTGCAGTCGCTTCAATATTGTTTGTGCTTGTTGTAAAGCTTTTCAACAATGGAGGAGGCAAAAATCTTCCTCCAGGAAGTTTTGGTCTCCCTTTCATTCGAGAGACCATTGGATTCCTGAATGCGCTAAAAGTTGATCGATGTGATAAGTGGGTTGCAGACAAGGTTGCCAAACATGGCCCCATTTTTAAGACCTCCTTGATGGGCTACCCAACAGCCGTCCTCACTGGCCAAGAGGGCAACCGCTTTCTCTTACAGAATGACAACACCACCATCATTAACAGCCAGCCCACTACTTTTATGAGGATTTTTGGCTCTAATAATATTACCAAGCTAATTGGAGTGAAGCACAAGCGGATAAGAAATGCTATCATGGCATTCATGAAGCCAGAAGCTTTACAGAAATGCGTTGCCAGAATGGAGTCAGTTGTTCTGGAGCACTTTGTAGAGAATTGGGAAGGAAGAGAAAGTTTATTAGCTTATCACTTGCTGAAGCAACTTACTTTCTGTAATGCCCCGTCGTGCGAACCCCAAAGGACAATTAAACAATAAACACAGCACAATTTTTTTTTAAAGTAAACATAACATACATGTAATACACATTAAATCATAACATGAATTTCATTTAAGTAGATTCATTAGCACATACATCCCTTGGGGTACACAAGGAGTCATTACGAGACTGAGATCCACACAATGACAATAATAAGAACCAAAGATATAAACATTAACAAAGTAAATATTAACAAATATAACACATACAAAATAAAGCATTGAAAAGAAACCATCTGAGTACACAAATACAACATATGCATAATTAACTTAACACATTGAATTACAATTGCCATGGCCAATAACCGCACCGAGTTAACATTACATTGCAGTACAATCCCCAAGAGGTATAATGATACAAAAGTGTTTCCAAACATAAATGGAAACCATACACAAGATAACATGATACAAATAAATAGATGAAAACTGGCTCCCAGACAGATACAACTCTGGAGTCGCTGCAACCGCACCAATCCACACCTCTCGATCCTCGACTGGGGACCCAATGGGGTGCTTAGCACGTTCCACCCGACCATGTGAGTCCGAAGACCCACCCCCCGTGCTAGGAGCTGACGAGAAAGAGACCTCAACCAAGAACATCCAAACACGGAACCACAAGACTCACATCATACAAAAGTATCATATAACTCAAGAATTATAATGACAAAATCAACAATATCCAAGAGTCAACATAATAACTTAAGGTCATAAATCTCATCACATAAATCAAAGCAATGACCAATAAACAAGTAACCAATGGAAGATCGTGAACACTTCCAAAACAAACTAAATTAATAAACATAATACAATTTCAAATTGCAATTAAACAATAACATCATATCACAGTATCATAAGATACAAGATTGTAAATCAAATATAAATGAGATCATACAAGACCGCAAAACATACTAAAGATGCATTAAAACAAAAATCATAAATCAATTTAAATCAATTTAAACAACAATCTAAACCTACTCCCATAACCTACTTCCAGAGGAACACAATAAAGTAAAACACATGGGCAACTAGGGGAGAGTGTCATCGCATAGCCTACATGGGTTCTCCTGGCCCTTCCTCCAAACTGAGGCGCCAGCCCCCATCTATGGATCTTCTGGCCCTTCCTCCTACTTGAGGCGCCGGCACCATAGGGTAGCTCATGTGGAGCCGATAACCTCTCATGAGGATGAGGTTACGACCTTGCCAACCACGGCCTTCTCAGCCTTCCATTAGTCTGCGGAAGCACTAATGAAGACGAGGCATCCTTTTTTTTTAAATCTTATTATTATATTACTACCCAACCCTCCTAAGTTAATTATTAGGTTTTCACTTGATTACCAACTCACTCGTGGGTTCTCCTATGCTCTTCCCCTTACACGGGGCGCCGGCCCCCACGAGGAGCCACTCTCCCTAGAGACCCAACAACATAAAAAAAACCAAGGGTTGTACCATCATAATCTGAACAAAGAATCACAACATAAAATCATGCGAGGCATTACCCATCTCGCTAACAAGTACAAAATCAGAGTCTCAACAATTCTCGTACAACCCTTTTCAAAATCCTGATACCAAAACACTTGCCACATAAAAAGGGAGAACATCAAATGTTAATCATCTCAAACCTCTAGAAGATTCTCAAAAATTCCACATGAAAGAACTGACAACAATAATTGCAAGGCCACAAGAACTATTCTCAATACAAATGTAATGAGTGCATAAACCAAAATAAGATCAACAACTCCATTCAAACAACATCAACAACTTCAATACGGACTAAATCGGAAATCCAAGGGAAACCTCTATTTTCTCCTCTCGGAATACCCATAACTCAAAGAACTTTTCAAAATAGAACCATCAATCATGACAATGATAACATTAACCGATTTACCACTTAGGGTAAAGAACAAAAGAAAACATATGGGTTCCCAACGAATAGCAACATAAATTAAATGAGAGAAATCTCCAACTCAAAATCAACTCACGAAAAGTCACATCGAAAGGATCTATCACACAATCCATAAAACCACACATTCAAATACAAGATATCCATTCATCCAATAAGAAGTAACTTGAAACAATCTATAAAGAACATTATTTTAAAGATCAATCACTAAGAGAGATCAACATTTAGAAGTTCACATAATTTTACTTACATAATGCAAGCACACATTTGAACAAGACACCTATAACATGCAAAACTCCACTTTTCCAATATTTCCAATTTAACTATTCTACTTGGAACTAACCAAATTAAGAATAAACTAATCTATCAATATTTACACAAATTATCAAAAATATGACATAAAGAAATCTCCCTCTATATAACTCTCCAACTTAACTACATAAAAATTTAATTTATTCTCTTTTTTCTAATTAAATTTCAACTATGTTTATCTACCTTACCGCATAATTATAAAGCACAAGTTATTCTATTTCTAACACTATAATTCAACCCATGTATACATCTATATAACAATAACTTATTACCAACACCATTTAGAACATATAAAGATCCCCTCAAAATCAAATCAACTCAAGAGGAAACTACATTGGAATGGACTCACGAAAGATATTCAACCTTTAATTAACTAATACAATCCAATTGATAAATTTCCAAGAACGTTTATTACACTTTATCTTTCCAATTAGTTAAACACAATAATAATTTAATTTTCTCCTATTTACTTACATTTCCATATTCGAATATCCCAAATTATTTTATTATATTTTAGTTTTAAAAGAACATAAATAAATAACACAATTTACTTTTTCCTAATTTAAAGTAACTTCTATAATTATTAAAAGAAATAAAATCTAAAAACAAAACCAAAATTCCATCTTAACTTTCTACTTTATTATAAAGCCATCCTTTATAAGATCAAAGAAAAGGGAGAGAACTTAATAAGCTACGAAGGAAATTTAAAGCTAAACTTTTTAAGGACTTTGTTTTTGTGCAGACCATGCAGTGAAGCTATCAGTTGACCAAAAGAATAAAGCAGACTACCCTAAATGCATGATGGCGAGCCAAATAATTGCAAAGGCAACGACAGAGGTGAAAACAAGATATCTATGCAAAGATATAGAAGAAAAAATGGGTTGGCAGATGAAAATGAGAGAGACGGGTTAACAATGATATAAGGGAAAATATTTAAACTTTTAACTTCCTATTAAGGTCAAGTACCGCAGCAGAGACAGGTTGATAAAGAAATTAGAGGGATTACATAAATCTATACACCCTACCATGTTCAAATACGCCACTGATAGGATATCAATGAAACCAGTGAGATTATTAAATTTACACCTCCTTTGCAAGTCTAAATGTTGCAGCTGAGATGGGTCGCCAATGGTTTAGGGAGATTATATAAATTTATACACGATCCAAAGCCTAAACACTGCAGCTGTGATAGGTTGCCAAAGGTATCATGGAGATTATATAAATTTAGATTACCAGATTATGCGAAGGAGCTCATCTAAACACTGTATCTAATAAAATCAATTTCTCTCAACTTCGACTGAATGGAGGTAACTGGCAAAGGCTTGAAACATTGCGCAGACCAAGAGAATTAAATAATCTGCTCATTGGTCCTCAATTTCTTCACTTGAACAATCTGCTCAATGACGGTATCAAAGAAGACACACGAACCAAGCTTTCCCCACATTTGAGATGGTTACGGTTGCAAAAAAATGTGAGAAGCCATTATGTTCAAGCGCCAAAGCTGAGACAGGGAGACAGGATATTCTTTCAATGTTCAATCGGGTCAGCTAAAGGTTCAAAAAATAACAGCAGCGATTTCTAACATGCTAACCAGGTAGTGGCTGAAGCAATAATGATTTATTTTTATTCCTATTAACACCCGATTTCAGAACATACAAATGGGTTAAGAGAAGTCTTGTAACATATAAATCAAACCCAAATCTAGAGATTGAAAACGGCCTAACAGAGGATCCATCACATGCCATGCAATAATACCAAGGTTTACACAACACTACTGGATATGGGCCTAATTCACACCCATATTAAATTTTGTTATAAGGATTTGTACTTCTCCATAATAAATTACTGATTTGCAATAAAAGATTAATAACGAGAATATACTTAAGGTAGAGATTGGCAACAATTTGCGCATACCATACATAAAACGAATGCATCAAATAAAGGAATTTGCTTGGCTAGAGAAGGTGGTCGAAGCTCCCTAATGCAGCTCCTACGCAAACCACCAATTTTCCTTCAGAAAGAAGGGATCCTTTTCCCGATAGTTCCCAGCATAAATGTGGAATTCCCCCAGTTCGCAAGAGCCTTTCTTCTTCCTCCTCTCATCATCCCCTCGTGCTAATGCCATCCGATATCCACTTAAAAAGACAAGTCCTTATCTTCGCCAATTTGTTTCAGGCCCGAAAGAGGTGTAGTTCTCCCCCCCTTTCCAAAGCTGAATATAGCTATTACTTATTTAGTCAGCAATAAACTATTCACCTTCCCTTTTCCAATTTCTTTCCTTGCATTAAAACACTTCAACTTCCTATCTATTTAAATTCCTTATTATAATAATGATCTTTGAACAACTAATGAATTATTAATTATTATCGAATATGATAAAAGAATATTTTTACAAAACAATTAGTTTATTTATTTATTAATAACTCTTTACTTATTAATAAATAAATAAACTAATTGTTTTGTAAAAATATTCTTTTATCAATTGAGTACAAATTCCATCAAATATTATGTTAACACTAATCACACACAAAACAATAATAACGCAATTAAACACTTACAAAATTTGGAAAGGTCACAATAGAGGGCACTACATCGGCTCCTCGTGGGGGCCGGCGCCCTGTGTAAGGGGAAGAGCACAAGAGAACCCACGAGTGAGTTGGTAATCAAGTGAAAACCTAATAATTAACTTAGGAGGGTTGGGTAGTAATATCATAATAAGATTTTTTAAAAAAATGAATGCCTCGTCTTCATTAGTGCTTCCGCAACTAATGGAAGGCTGAGAAGGCCGTGGTTGGCAAGGTCGTAACCTCGTCCTCATGAGAGGTTATCGGATCCGCATGAGCTACCCTATGGAGCTCAAGTAGGGGGGATCGGCACCTCAGTTTGGAGGAAGGGCCAGGAGAACCCATGTAGGCTATGCGATGACACTCTCCCCTAGTTGCCCATGTGTTTTACTTTATTGTGTTCCTCTGGAAGTAGGTTATGGGAGTAGGTTTAGATTGTTGTTTGTTGATTTAAATTGATTTATGATTTTTGTTTTAATGCATCTTTAGTATGTTTTGCGGTCTTGTATGATCTCATTTATATTTGATTTACAATCTTGTATCTTATGATACTGTGATATGATGTTATTGTTTAATTGCAATTTGAAATTGTATTATGTTTATTAATTCAGTTTGTTTTGGAAGTGTTCACAATATTCCATTGGTTACTTGTTTATTGGTCATTGCTTTGATTTATGTGATGAGATTTATGACCTTAAGTTATTATGTTGACTCTTGGATATTGTTGATTTTGTCATTATAATTCTTGAGTTATATGATACTTTTTATGATGTGATTCTTGTGGTTCCGTGTTTGGATGTTCTTGGTTGAGGTCTCTTTCTCGTCAGCTCCTAGCACGGGGGGTGGGTCTTCGGACTCACATGGTCGGGTGGAACGTGCTAATCACCCCATTGGGTCCCCAGTCGAGGATCGAGAGGTGTGGATTGGTGCGGTTGCAGCGACTCCAGAGTTGTATCTGTCTGGGAGCCAGTTTTCATCTATTTATTTGTATCATGTTATCTTGTGTATGGTTTCCATTTATGTTTGGAAACACTTTTGTATCATTATACCTCTTGGGGATTGTACTGCAATGTAATATTAACTCGGTGCAGTTATTGGCCATGGAAATTGTAATTCAATGTGTTAAGTTAATTATGCATATGTTGTATTTGTGTACTTAGATGGTTTCTTTTCAATGCTTTATTTTGTATGTGTTATATTTGTTAATATTTACTTTGTTAATGTTTATATCTTTGGTTCTTATTATTGTCATTGTGTGGATCTCAGTCTCATAATGACTCCTCGTGTACCCCAAGGGATGTATGTGCTAATGAATCTACTTAAATGAAATTCATGTTATGATTTAATGTGTATTACATGTATGTTGTGTTTACTTTTAAAAAAAATTGTGCTGTGTTTATTGTTTAATTGTCCTTTGGGGTTCGCATGACGGGGCATTACAACATGGTATTAGAGCCTAGGTTTATACACTGGGCACTATGTGTGCTCACTATGTAACCTTGCGCTTAGACCCGTGAGTCTTGAATTTCACTTTTCTTTTGTCATTGTTGTGAACTTGAATTTCTTTGGTTTTCTGGTGTCGAGTCGATGGTGCAGGAAACTGATGGGAAAGGATAGGACCCTCGGTGTAGTGCGCAATGCACCGATATCATTCCTGTCAGGGATGCTCTATGGACCCTTGAATTTTAGTGTGATGTGTTTCTTGGTGATGTGTTTTATGTGTGTAAATAGGTCAAGTGTGTGTGGAATTTGCGATTTTGTTGTCCTTGAGTGATGAATTTTGTTTTCTTGAATTTTGATAAGGTGTAAAATTTTACCAGTTTTATTGATATTGATGTGAGATTTGGTGTTGCATAATGATTAAAGTGGAGTTCTTTGTGTGAAAATTATGAGTTTTAACGAAAATGTATGGTTTTGTGGATAATTATTCTATGATTTTTAGCAGAATATAGTATATTGAGGCTAAGATGCAACTGGAATTATTGGTACTAATGTGCAATGCTCTATGGTAGCCTTTGATTTACAGGAAGTGGGCTTCAGAAAGCATAGGGACAAAGGTAATGTAATTATAATATGCAGGTATAGATACTTATAATGTCAAGTAGTAATTCATTTTGATATAGTAGATGAATTAGGTTTATGGTTAGTATCCTTATACGAATATTTCCTAACAAATTAGAAGAAAATTGTTTACGAGTTACTAGAATTGTTTTGACTACTATGTGTGGTTTGGTGGGAGGGACAGTGTGGTATCACTCGCTTGCAAGTGCCCTACTATGCTGGAAGTTCCTCTCACGATGTATTTGTGATATATATATGTATTGTGCACAATGTTTGTTGCATGCAGGATTGTAGGAACTAAGTCTCGATTCCACCTGCATTGTCAGGACAGGGCGAGCATCATAAACACCCAATGGGATTGATGTGGAAAAATAAGAACTGACAAGAAAGTTTCCCCAACCTAGTTCGTCATCTGTCCTTGTGTTTGTCAAATTGCAATCCCGTCACCATTTTTGTTTTGGTATCCTTTCCGTATTTTTGGTTTGTTTAATTTTCGTTGCTTACTTGATGACGTTTAATTGATGTTTTGATTTATGGTGTTGATGTGCTTTTGATAATTGATATTGTTGTGTTATCATGTTTATGCCTGAGCTTGACTTCCTAGAGTAAGTCGAAGCTTAGGGGGGGAGGATGTAGTGCCCTCTATTGTGACCTTTCCAGATTTTGTAAGTGTTTAATTGCGTTATTATTGTTTTGTGTGTGATTAGTATTAACATAATATTTGATGGAATTTGTACTCAATTAATTAAAATAGCATTGAATAAATAAAACTAGAAATTAAGATAAAAATTAAATAAATTAGTTTTATAAAATAATAAGTAAAGAGTTATTAATAAATAAATAAACTAATTGTTTTGTAAAAATATTATTTTATCATATTCGATAATAATTAATAATTCATTAGTTGTTCAAAGATTATTATTATAATAAGGAATTTAAATAGATAGGAAGTTGAAGTGTTTTAATGCAAGGAAAGCAATTGGAAAAGGGAAGGTGAATAGTTTATTGCTAACTAAATAAATAATAGCTATATTCAGCTTTGGAAAGGGGGGGGAAACTACGCCTCTTTCGGGCCTGAAACAAATTGGCGAAGATAAGGACTTGTCTTTTTAAGTGGATATCGGATGGCATTAGCACGAGGGGATGATGAGAGGAGGAAGAAGAAAGGCTCTTGCGTTGGGGGAAATCCACATTTATGCTGGGAACTATCGGGAAAAGGATCCCTTCTTTTTGACGGCAAATTGATGGTTCGCGTAGGAGCTGCATTAGGGAGCTTCGACCACCTTCTCCAACCAAGCAAATTCCTTTATCTGATGCATTCATTTTATGTACGGTATGTGCAAACTATTGTTAATCTCTACCTTAAGTATATTCTCGTTATTAATCTTTTATAGCAAATCAGTAATGTATTATGGAGAAGTACGAATCCTTATAACAAAATTTAATATGGGTGTGAATTAGGCCCATATCCAGTAGTGTTGTGTAAACCTTGGTACTATTGCATGGCATGTGATGGATCCTCCGTTAGGCCATTTTCAATCTCTAGATTTGGGTTTGATTTATATGTTACAAGACTTCTCTTAACCCATTTGTATGTTCTGAAATCGGGTGTTAATAGGAATAAAAATAAATCATTATTGCTTCAGCCACTGCCTGGTTAGCATGTTAGAAATCGCTGCTATTATTTTTTGAACCTTTAGCTGACCCGATTGAACATTGAAAGAATATCCAGTCTCCCTGTCTCAGCTTTGGCGCTTGAACATAATGGCTTCTCACGTTTTTTTTGCAACTGTAACCATCTCAAACGTGGGGAAAGCTTGGTTCGTGTGTCTTCTTTGATGCCGTCATTGAGCAGATTGTTCAAGTGAAGAAATTGAGGACCAATGAGCAAATTATTTAATTCTCTTGGTTTGCGCAATGTTTCAAGCCTTTGCCAGTTACCTCCGTTCAGTCGAAGCTGAGAGAAATTGATGTTATTAGATACAGTGTTTAGATGAGCTCCTTCGCATAATCTGGTAATCTAAATTTATATAATCTCCCTGATACCTTTGGAAACTTATCACAGCTGCAGTGTTTAGGCTTTGGATCGTGTATAAATTTATATAATCTCCCTAAACCATTGGCGACCCATCTCAGTTGCAACATTTAGACTTGCAAAGGAGGTGTAAATTTAATAATCTCACTGGTTTCATTGATATCCTGTCAGTGGCATATTTGAACATGGTAGGGTGTATAGATTTATATAATCCCTCTGATTTCTTTGTCAACCTGTCTCTGCTACGGTACTTGACCTTAATAGGAAGTTAAAAGTTTAAATATTTTCCCTTATATCATTGTCAACCCGTCTCTCTCATTTTCATCTGCCAACCCATTTTTTCTTCTATATCTTTGCATAGATATCTTGTTTTCACCTCTGTCCTTGCCTTTGCAATTCTTCGGCTCGCCATCATGCATTTAGGGTAGTCTGCTTTATTCTTTTGGTCAACTGATAGCTTCACTGCATGGTCTGCGCAAAAACAAAGTCCTTAAAAAGTTTAGCTTTAAATTTCCTTCGTAGCTTTATTAAGTTCTCTCCCTTTTCTTTGATCTTATAAAGGATGGCTTTATAATAAAGTAGAAAGTTAAGATGGAATTTTGGTTTTGTTTTTAGATTTTATTTCTTTTAATAATTATAGAAGTTACTTTAAATTAGGAAAAAGTAAATTGTGTTATTTATTTATGTTCTTTTAAAATTAAAATATAATAAAATAATTTGGGATATTCAAATATGGAAATGTAAGTAAATAGGAGAATATTAAATTATTATTGTGTTTAACTAATTGGAAAGATAAAGTGTAATAAACATTCTTGGAAATTTATCAATTGGATTGTATTAGTTAATTAAAGGTTGAATATCTTTCGTGAGTCCATTCCAATGTAGTTTCCTCTTGAGTTGATTTGATTTTGAGGGGATCTTTATATGTTCTAAATGGTGTTGGTAATAAGTTATTGTTATATAGATGTATACATGGGTTGAATTATAGTGTTAGAAATAGAATAACTTGTGCTTTATAATTATGCGGTAAGGTAGATAAACATAGTTGAAATTTAATTAGAAAAAAGAGAATAAATTAAATTTTTTGGTAGTTAAGTTGGAGAGTTATATAGAGGGAGATTTCTTTATGTCATATTTTTGATAATTTGTGAAAATATTGATAGATTAGTTTATTCTTAATTTGGTTAGTTCTAAGTAGAATAGTTAAATTGGAAATATTGGAAAAGTGGATTTTTGCATGTTATAGGTGTCTTGTTCAAATGTGTGCTTGCATTATGTAAGTAAAATTATGTGAACTTCTAAATGTTGATCTCTCTTAGTGATTGATCTTTAAAATAATGTTCTTTATAGATTGTTTCAAGTTACTTCTTATTGGATGAATGGATATCTTGTATTTGAATGTGTGGTTTTATGGATTGTGTGATAGATCCTTTCGATGTGACTTTTCGTGAGTTGATTTTGAGTTGGAGATTTCTCTCATTTAATTTATGTTGCTATTCGTTGGGAACCCATATGTTTTCTTTTGTTCTTTACCCTAAGTGGTAAATCGGTTAATGTTATCATTGTCATGATTGATGGTTCTGTTTTGAAAAGTTCTTTGAGTTATGGGTATTCCGAGAGGAGAAAATAGAGGTTTCCCTTGGATTTCCGATTTAGTCTGTATTGAAGTTGTTGATGTTGTTTGAATGGAGTTGTTGATCTTATTTTGGTTTATGCACTCATTACATTTGTATTGAGAATAGTTCTTGTGGCCTTGCAATTATTGTTGTCAGTTCTTTCATGTGGAATTTTTGAGAATCTTCCAGAGGTTTGAGATGATTAACATTTGATGTTCTCCCTTTTTATGTGGCAAGTGCTTTGGTATCAGGATTTTGAAAAGGGTTGTACGAGAATTGTTGAGACTCTGATTTTGTACTTGTTAGCGAGATAGGTAATGCCTCGCATGATTTTATGTTGTGATTCTTTGTTCAGATTATGATAGTACAACCCTTGATTTTTTTTATGTTGTTGGGTCTCTAGGGAGAGTGGCTCCTCGTGGGGGCCGGCACCCCGTGTAAGGGGAAGAGCACAGGAGAACCCACGAGTGAGTTGGTAATCAAGTGAAAACCTAATAATTAACTTAGGAGGGTTGGGTAGTAATATCATAATAAGATTTTTTTTAAAATGGATGCCTCATCTTCATTAGTGCTTCCGCAGACTAATGGAAGGCTGAGAAGGCCGTGGTTGGCAAGGTCCTAACCTCGTCCTCATGAGAGGTTATCGGCTCCGCATGAGCTACCCTATGGTGCCGGCGCCTCAAGTAGGAGGAAGGGCCAGGAGATCCATAGATGGGGGTCGGTGCCTCAGTTTGGACGAAGGGCCAGGAGAACCCATGTAGGCTATGCGATGACACTCTCCCCTAGTTTCCCATGTGTTTTACTTTATTTTGTTCCTCTGGAAGTAGGTTATGGGAGTAGGTTTAGATTGTTGTTTGAATTGATTTAAATTGATTTATGATTTTTGTTTTAATGCATCTTTAGTATGTTTTGTGGTCTTGTATGATCTCATTTATATTTGATTTACAATCTTGTATCTTATGATACTGTGATATGATGTTATTGTTTAATTGCAATTTGAAATTGTATTATGTTTATTAATTCAGTTTGTTTTGGAAGTGTTCACGATCTTCCATTGGTTACTTGTTTATTGGCCATTGCTTTGATTTATGTGATGAAATTTATGACCTTAAGTTATTATGTTGACTCTTGGATATTGTTGATTTTGTCATTATAATTCTTGAGTTATATGATACTTTTGTATGATGTGAGTCTTGTGGTTCCGTGTTTGGATGTTTTTGGTTGAGGTCTCTTTCTCGTCAGCTCCTAGCACGGGGGGTGGGTCTTCGGACTCACATGGTCGAGTGGAACGTGCTAAGCACCCCATTGGATCCCCAGTCGAGGATCGAGAGGTGTGGATTGGTGCGGTTGCAGCGACTCCAGAGTTGTATCTGTCTGGGAGCCAGTTTTCATCTATTTATTTGTATCATGTTATCTTGTGTATGGTTTCCATTTATGTTTGGAAACACTTTTGTATCATTATACCTCTTGGGGATTGTACTGCAATGTAATGTTAACTCGGTGCGGTTATTGGCCATGGCAATTGTAATTCAATGTGTTAAGTTAATTATGCATATGTTGTATTTGTGTACTCAGATGGTTTCTTTTCAATGCTTTATTCTGTATGTGTTATATTTGTTAATATTTACTTTGTTAATGTTTATATCTTTGGTTCTTATTATTGTCAGTGTGGATCTCAGTCTCGTAATGACTCCTCGTGTACCCCAAGGGATGTATGTGCTAATGAATCTACTTAAATGAAATTCATGTTATGATTTAATGTGTA
Organism: Sequoia sempervirens; assembly: GCA_007258455.2. Taxonomy (NCBI): domain Eukaryota; kingdom Viridiplantae; phylum Streptophyta; class Pinopsida; order Cupressales; family Cupressaceae; genus Sequoia; species Sequoia sempervirens. The sequence goes on along the minus strand of VDFB02008824.1, from coordinate 209,406 downwards.
TTACATGTATGTTATGTTTACTTTAAAAAAAAATTGTGCTGTGTTTATTGTTTAATTGTCCTTTGAGGTTCGCACGACGGGGCATTACACTTTCTACGTTGCTTCTGATCTGCTCTTCGGTTTGAAGGACCCTAAGGAGATGGAAATTCTTAACACCGAATCTATTACACTCATGAAGGCAATCTTCCTTGTTGAATTTGAGGAGGGGGGAAATTGCAGAGGGAGAGGCTGCGCCAGACCAAGATTTAATGTCATGGTTGATAACTATGAAGGATGACAATAGTAGGTCCCTTACTGATCAAGAGATCATCGACAACTTGATCGTGCTCATGATAGGAGGTCACGACACTACGGCTGTTCTTTTAACTCAGCTTGTTAAAATGTTGTGTCAAAACCCTCATGTGTACAAAAGCGTACTCCAAGGTATTTCTTCTTGTCAATCTTATTAAATTTCATTTTATAGTGATTAAAGGATTTAATCAAACTGCCCACAATATAATACTGTTGTGGCACAGAACAAACAGCAATTCGAACAGCAAAGCAACCAAATGAACCGCTGGCATGGGAGGATATTAAAAAAATGGAATACACACAGAAGGTTGTTTATGAAACTTTACGCATGGTACCCCCAGTTGTTGGTGGATTCAGGGTGACGGTTCAGGACATCCAATATAAGGGTTATACTATTCGTAAAGGCTGGCAGGTATGCTAATTTTTATCCACCATGGAATAGGGATGTACAGATTTCAAAGTAGACAGCTTCATGTTGCATATTGTTTATCCTTATTTTTATTTTCTAATTTCAACTTATTTATTAATAAGGTCAATTGCATGTTCTAAATGTTGGATTGACATTCCCATTACTGTATTGATTATTTACTAGTGAAATATGGTTTCAATAGTAAATAATCAATATGTTAACTATAATGATTAGTGCGTTTGAGTTATTTTGTTATGATATTGGTTATTATAATTTAACACGAGTTTTGACAAATTTTTAATTTGATAGTTATTTTGGGAGGCTAGCACTACTCATTTTAATGGAGAAGTTTTTAAAGAGCCAAAAACGTTTGATCCAGCGCATTTTGATTGTAAAGCTCCACCTTATACTTTTATACCATTTGGAGGAGGAGCTAGACTTTGTGTGGGATATGATTTTGCAAAGCTGCAAGCAGAGATATTTGCGCATCATTTGATATCAAAATATAAATGGTCTATGATAAGTCCTGATGAGAAGATGATTTGTGAACCTCTTCCGGTTCCAAGCAAAGGATTGCCCATCAAGCTTCAAGTTAGGGGAAATTAATCATGTTACCTAGGCTAGTATAGTTTCACTAGGACAGTGTCTCCAATTACATAGTTGTGGAACACTTCTTTTTCGATGTCTCTACACGTCTTCCAATAATTTGTTCATGAACTATAGTTATGTATGTGTCCTACTAGGAAATACTTCAATTAAGATATTGTGGTCCTTCATGGAGGATTCTATTGAAACCGATTGTTCCATGAATGACTCATAAAAATAAAGATATTGTGTTTATTTATATTATCTTCTTTTAGTTATGTTTTGTGAGCTATGGAATTTTTTTTTAGCTAAAATAAATTCTTTATAATGTGGAAATATATATATATATATATATATATATATATATATATATATATATATATATAAATAAATATAGGATTTTTTTATACTTAATATTAAATTCAATATTATTTTATTTGATCTTTCATTTGAGATATAAAATTTCATTAATTAGATGGATTCTCAATTATAACAATATAACTCACTACTAACATAATAGTTGATTTTTTATGGAAGAGTGTGTTCCCTTGCTCGGCATTTCCATTGCTCTCCTATGGCTGAAATTATTTTTAAAAAAAACCTACAAGCTTATATAAATGCATTTCCTTCAAGTTGTATTTGAATAAAAAATGTGCCTTAAAGCTATGTCTACAACTAAAAAATCTTCATATTTACATTAAAAAACTAGTCCCATGTTGGTTTTAAGGTTTTAACCTTGGAAACATATATAGTCCAATTTATCATGAGCCTTATTCTAATGGGGATGATTCCATAATGGAAGTGGTCATTTGACTAGCATAATGGTTGATTGGTAGTGGATGAGCATTTTTTATTTTCACCTCGTGTCTCCTCTTTTATAGCTAAAAAATCTAAAAAGGGGTCCGTTTTCAACAAGTTTCTAAAAAATGTATTTGCACTGAAGTTGGATATGCCTAAAATCATGTATCTTAGAATTGGTTATACAAATTAAAATTACTTACATCTAGTACTTTGTTTTCCTATTCATCTTATGGTAGGAAGGTATGTAGATCACATTAATGTTCATGTTAGGGGATGGGATATGTATAAAGGACATCATGATATGTTCTTGCATATAATTGGCCTCAATAGCTAAATAATGATAGGTTATATGACTTTTTGAATTTAGTTAGACATTTAAATGTGTTATGTTATAAGAAATTATAGATAGATAAATAGCCTCACATATAGAATTCAAAATATCAGAATAAACATTAAGGGAAAATATAAGGTTTTAAGAAAATTAAATGAATGAACACAAAATAAATAGAATGAAGTATAATCAACATGAGATATATCAAACCATTGTAAATACTTATCAATCAAAGTATCTCTAAAAAATCACTTGGAAATCATCATGTATGCAATTATAATATAAAAATAGAAGTGACTTAACATGTAACTATGAATTGACAATTCAACTAAATTTATTAATGACCTTGTCTCTAATAACAGGTACATTAGATAGAGAATGGACCAATCCACAACATTTAGTTAAAGGGTTCATAACATACAACCCTCTAAAATATCTTATTTGATAAATAAAATTATCTATAAACATAACAACATCATATTATTGAGGGTAAAATATTTTCATGAAGTAAGCAATAAATATTAATATTTTCATTTGATAAATCTTAATATTTTCTAGTCCTTCTAATAATATTTTAATAAACATCATAATGGTTGTTTTGTAATGGGTACTAGCCCTTCCAATTTTAATCTAATCAAAACATTAATATTTTCATTTAATAAATCTTCAAGAGGCGATGAATAATTAGGCACATGCATAAAAGTACATTATGATGTAATGTAATTTGTACCATGATATGTATAAATGATATCATCATCATTAGAAGAAATAAACTCATTGCATGAATCATGAACAATAGGTGTATCAATACAAATTAGCACTAAGGACCACTATTGCATACCATGTAAGGAGTATAATCAACCTAAATATCATAGACAATGAATGAAATTCTTTAACATAGAAGGAGATTTAATAACAATTTCTATGAAATATAATAACTTAAAAACATATTGAGCCAATGTATCCAAAGAAATATTGGATTAGGTTTCATACACCATACAATTCCTATTTTTCATATTTTTATTTATTTTTTATTGTTGATGTGCCCACATGGAAAAGGGAATCCCATTTGAAATATATAACTATATTTCACATGTAATTTTTAATATGTAATCATGTCAAAATATCTAATTTTAAGTAACATGTGTAAATCTATGACATTGTAAGATACATAAGAAATTGTACATAATATATTTGAGTATGTAAGAGAGAGTTACAAGGTAGACAAGAAAGTTCATGAATACTTTTGACCAAATTATAATGCATGAGTGACACATCATGTATAGCATATTTGCAAATGAGGAATGATTCCAAATTGCATTACCCAAGTATTTTGGGTGATTTATGACATGGTAGTTACATTTTATATTTAACTTGTTGACTTATTATGAAGATAGAATTATAATTTGAGTCATGGTTTTGGGTTCCATATTTACTCATGGTTTTGGATAAAACTCCTAGTTTTATATTTTCCCCTATTCTACAAATTTATGTTTTTGATGGAGGTAAGTAGTACTTGTATTTTTAGATGGTTAAACTACTATAATTTCTTGATACATTGTTAGTGCTTGTGATTTATTCATAGATGTAGTAGGTGGTTACACTATTATAATTCTTGAGACATAGTTAGTGCTTGTGATGAATTCAAAGATGTAGAGTCTAATTAAGGATTATCCAATCATATAGCCTTAATAAAGTTAGTGTCCATATACAAGATACTCAAAACATCAAAATTATCTTATGTTTTGTTATTTAATTTTTATATATAATCAAAATTAGAATTTCATCTACAATGTATAGCACAAGGGCTTACAATATGAATATACCTCCATCTAGAATATAGTAAAACTCAAACATGTCTAATGAGTGTGGCCTCCAAAATAGGTAACCTTGGGTTGATCTGACTTTCTTCACTTTAAGTTATCTTGGACACATCTTAGTCCTTGGATCTCTCCTTTTCATCTAATATTCTTCAACAAATGATTTAAACCACATTCTATACTAAACACTGATTTAAAAGCTTCTAGGTCAAGCTATAAATAACAAAAATATCATTCTAACTTATTTTGGTAATAAATGTAGCCTTCTATGTGACCAATAAATCGCCTCAAATAATTATCCTTTGGCACAAAGCTATAAATATTTGTTTGCATATCATATACCTTTCTTTGCTTTGTCACTTCTCTTTTGATGATTACAATTTTGCTTTGTCACTTCTTCAAATATCTTCTCAACTACCTCCAAGCTCACTACTTTCAACAATCAATTTTTTTTTCCTTTGGCTCACTACCTCCAACAACAATTAAGCACACTTTTACACTTTCCTTCTATCACAAAGATATGATCTTGAGTTGAAATTGAATAATATATTCCACAATTGCACTTTCTCTTTTAGTCACTCATACAATTATCATCATGAATCTACACATTGTGACCTAGATCAACTAGGTTTACAATTTATGCATGATATTACAATGATTACATTACATGTTGGCCTATAACAATAAAATAATTACATCTCTAAGTCATCCAAGGATAAAATAATCAACATAAAATGTGTAGAGGGCAAGACCCAAAATACTACACACATCACTAGGAAGAGGAACATGCCTTGTGGATTCCAACACACACTTAACCTAGTCCCAAACTATCTTCACACCTTCGATCTTCTATGAACATCATCCATACGCTTTGAAAATACAAAATAGGTTGGCCAAAAGAAATAAAACATGCAACTTGTAGCATGTGATCCTTCACATCCATTGGTGGTACACATGAATGATAAAGCATTACTTGTGCTTCTCCCAGATTAGTTGGTATGACTGATACAACACCTTCAAACACTCCATAAGCTCCACTCAAACTTGAATTTTTGACACACACCACCAACATACCGTGGTCAGCCTCAAAAAAAGCATAAGCCAACAAAAACTTCATTTTTAACCATAACCTATACCAAAGAAACCAAAAGACACTTTACAGAGTAGAATCAAACATCACATGATATTTAGGAACACTCTCATGCATCCCTTTCACAATTTCATGTAGCAACAAGTTGGCACAATCCAATAGACATTGAAACCATACAATGGACAACATAGTCCTAAACACTATCACTTCAAAATTTCACTACAAAAGGCATATTGACATGAAACTTTGGATATAATACCTTCACATATTCATGAACATAACTTTTGAACCGTAAGAAAAAATCTTTAAATGTTGAGAAATGTAGAGCCAACCTTTACACCTCTAAGAACATCCTCAGATAGTCAACATAGACTTGAATCTGTCACTCTCAAAACCACCTTTCTCGTAACTCAAATGATTTGAAACTTGGATCACACATGCATTGACACAACTTGAATCTAACCTCCAAACTGTAGGAGAAAAACATCATCAGTAGAGAAATGCAGAGTATTTTTCATAGACTCTAGTAACCAAACAACTAGACTACAACATACTCCAATGAACTTTTGACATCAGTGACAACAAAATTGCAACACATATAATTCTATATGTGTGTATGTTTTTTTGTATCTCTATTTTTATTTTGTGTTTGTGTCTATATTTTTTTATGTTTGTGTGTATTTATGTGTGTGTGTATGTGTATGTATATGTGTATGTGTGTGTGGATTCCTTACTTATATGAATGGTTTTAGTTATCCACTTAGAATAATCAATTGTCTAAATGAAATCAACCTCTAGGATCTTTTTCAATTCCTCTTTAACAAGTAGAACCACTTTAGGATACATATTTCTAAGTTATTTTTGTTTAACTAGCTTACCATCAAGATGCATAACAATATGGTGCACCACAAGGGATAGTATAACCTATTATTTTTAGCATAATACCAAGAAAATATATATTTAAATATTATTTGAATATGGTACAATGATAGTCTCTTTCTCCTCAAGATTAGAATTTGAACTACAAGTTTATTGATCTTATGGTTCTCTTTTGTTTCCAGAGATACCAAGAGATACTTCAACCAATTATGTGAATCCATATTTTAATTAAACTAGTGCAAGTGAATGGTTGAGTTCCTCATCTACTAACATTCCAAAAAAATAACAAATAGACACATGTTGAAATTCTCTTAATTTTTATTTATTCTATTTGATAGCACCTCAAAGACATTTTCACTATGGGACTTTTATTTATTTATTTTTTAATTATGAACTTATTTGATTATGCTAAGCATGTTGGCACATCAAGGTTTCTAAAAATCCTTTCTTGTGATCTCCTAATTGAATAATATATTGAAGTCCCATAGCTTTTTCAATTGTTTTTTCATTCTAAAATAATTCCAATGATATAAATATTTTTGGTCCCAATTAATAAGATCAAGATATTTGAGGTTAATTTCAATGGTGAGTATTTTGGTATAATCAAAATAAATTATTGCAATAAAATATTTATAAGGGTTATAAATGGAATTTGGTTCAATATTTTCAATATCAAAAGAAGCATCCCCAATAGTCATAGAGGTATCACTAGCATCATCATATTTTTCATAAAATAAAATGTAGCTCCTAGTCCCTAAGTTCCTAGATTCTCATATGATTATAGGTTTAATGGTCCCTTATTTATAAATTCTAAGGCCAATTTATATCTCATTATATTACATATTTTATTCACTAAAGGATACTAATTAATTTTAAAGAAATGTGTGCACCCATCAATCTAGAGCCAAGAACCATCTAAGATTTCAAATTTTTTATCTACAAGGAAACTATGTTAAATTAAATTATTTGATTCATATTAAATAATTGTTTTTTATTTCTTTTGGTTTTCGTTAAGCTACCATGAGATCTAGGAGATAAAGGAAGCTTTCCTATTTAAAGGAGTTATGGATATTGTATTTTATATAACCTTTTTCAATGATCTTCATATGGGATTTGGGATGTGAATTGCTGGATGTAAGTATAATTTTTTTGGAATCTATGTAGGATGAGCTTTATTTAGGTTTTAGAATTAGGGTTACTATATTAATAGGGTATTGATTAGATTTGTGATAGAGTCTCTCCAGCATTTTATAATATTAGAAAGGATAAGGGTCAACAAGCATGATTACTTCTATACCAAAGTGATGGACTTCTGTATTGGTGGAAGATGAAAGGAATGGCATGAATTGCATGGATCCAAGGATGACCCAAGAGAATTTAATAAGGAAGAAAAATTCTAATGAATGTAATAAATTTTCTTACATAATAGGCCCAGCTTCAATGGGAAGATGTATTGTTCCAACCAATTCATGGTTTAAATTATCATAAGCCATGATGATGGTAATTTTTGGATCTTAAGTCTTTTATAATTAGTTAAGATGTCATATCAACTTTATAGTACAAATTTTAAAACCTAATTCATTATCTACAAGCTCCCCCTTTAATTTATGTTACTAATTAAGGCTTCAATTTATAAGAGGATATTATGAGATGGTCTAATGGGAGGCATGTTTCTTTGATTAAATTTAAGACGATAGATTCAAGATAAATACCTAAAAATATATTGAAACTGTGATTTATCAATATAATTTGATACTCTAGATTCCTACAATACTTTATACAAGACATCCAAGATAGCTTAAGAATATCCAAATTTTAGATTTATACTAAAGTCTTCTTAAGTTATTCAATAAGAGTGTATTGACCCTTAGAAGTAGGTAAAGGATTCCCTTGGATAGTGATGTTTTTATGACTCGTGTGTTGTAGATGTGTTATCATTGATGTCAAACTTATGTTGCTACTACAAATTTACTAGTTGTCTTTAATGAAGAGTTGTGATTAAAGGAGTGTGTGTATGATTATATGAATAAGTTGCGGTTTCTTTTTTTAATTGTTTTCTATGGTGTTATGAATGTTGTATTCATTGTCCCCTGATGTAAAGCATTGAAGAAAGAAAGTATGAAAGGTTTCATGCAATCTAAGGCACAAAAAGTTGTACTAAAGAAGCTTGAGAGAATGCTCTGCTTTCCTCCACATTTGAATATGAGGTCTTGTGGTTTGGAAGGTAGATAGAGACAGGTGTGAAGTATTTATGCTCCTTTGGAGCATAAAAGTAACTATAAAAGATTCCAGAGCTAGTAGAGTGAAGAATAGTAATGCAATATGGTTACTGTCAAGAAGGTCCAAAGGAATGCTTTGTATTTCTTTGCATTTGAATATTTGATCTTGCAGTTTGGAGGATAAGTTCATATTGTCATTTAATTTCTCATCTCAAGTCTCAAGTGTTGAGGAGTATCACAAGTCTGTTTTTCAATGTTTTATCTCAAGATTGTGTTTTTTGGGTTCGTAAGAGATTCTAGGGTTAGTGTATGTTTCTTGTGTTAGCATAAAGTAGCTTGAAGTTGTAAAAATAGTGTATGAGAATGGTTTTGAATGACATATCATGTTTATAAAGTGATCTGGATGATTTTATTTGGTCTCTTCAGTACCGCTTTTGGTCTAGAGCTAGTGTATAGAAGGTTAAGTTTTTACTAGGCCAACTTGCTATGTTGAGATGTTTGTGCCAAGTTTTTTGAAGCATGCACTAGCGTGGATATGTGTTCTAAGGTAAAATATGTCTTGATTATCTCCTCATTTCAATTGCATTGATTTCTACTTATTGCAGGTGTTTTGGAGTTGATTTGTTGTGGTTGTTGCATGTTTCATGTCACACATTTTATTTTGGCCGACTAGGGAGAAATTTTTAGAAGCTTGCATAGGATATAAATGAAAGATCAAATTTTTTTTAAAGGGTGTGAGTGTGTGTGAGCATGCAAGGAGACATGTGCGAGTATATGTATGAGGAAGTGTGCTAAATTAGTGAGTTAAAGGAAACAAAGGTTGTTAAGAAGAGGTGTTGAAGATATATATCAGTGTGAAGAGTGTTGCAATGGTGGTTGATAAGCAGATTTCATCAGGTATTTTGTATAGATTTTGTAGCCTCATTTTGTGATGCAGGAGTATCCAGTGGTGTGAGGGCAATCTTGCATCACCCAAAAAGATGATTTCCATTTTTTATTCCTGTTGTTTTCTTTTGTAGATGTTTTTGCATTTTTGGATACCCTTTTCGTCGAATAAGAGTTTCCAACTTTCAAAATTGTTGTTCTACTTTTTCTGCTCAACTGCTATTTTTAGCAGGTTTGCATTTGAAGGCGTGGGAAGACATAAATTTATGGGAAGGTTCAAGATGAAAAAATACACACTCTGGCGAAAGAATCAGGTCAAGATCATTCACTATTTGAAAGTTATTCAAGTTCCAGTTTCTACTTTTTGCTCTAAAAAACCTTCCGAGCTCAGTTTGAGGCACTAAATGGTCATGGATGGGCCTAAAAATTTGCAGAAACGTGATTTGAAAGTTATTCAAGTTCCAGTTTATGCTTTTTGCTCTGAAAAACCTTCCAAGCTTAGTTTGAGGCACTAAACGGTCCCATATGGGCCTACTTTGTGGAAAATCATCTTCTCGAGAGCTTTTCGAAAAGGTATTATCATTGAAGATCTGACAGTCGGATTAAAAGTTATGGCTGCCGGAAGTTGGTGCACATTTTAGAAATGTGCTAATTTTTGAATGTGAATTTAAACTTGAATTTGAAATTGTAATTTTGGTGCCAAACCACCAAAAAACTTATCTTGAATGTTGTTTTTGGTTCCAAACCGAAATGGGTCTATTTATGGGCTAGTTTTTGATTTTTGAGTAACGTTTTGGGGAAAGAAGTTCGCATGCTGTAAAAGGGGGATCTGGGTAATTTTTTGTAAGTCTGTAATTTGCATGTATCTCAGGGCTCGAGGATTTGAGATCCTCTGCATGTAAGAGTTCCATATTTTTGCATAAAATATTATTCTGTGAGTGTTATTTTGTGTCTCGGGTTTGCTCCCTCGTCAGGTGGTATCAGAGCGAGTTTTCTTGAGCATGTGAACAGATCGCTGATCGTGAGGTAGTTTGCACGAGGACCGTGGTTGTGGGTTCAAGATCTTCAAGATGCCTCCAAGAGTGATTCTTGGTAGGCGTGGTGGTGCCAGAGGTGGCAGAGGTGGCAGAAACGCTGGTGGAAGAGATCCATTAGCGGCCGAGGGTTTTAGAGCCCTACAGAGACAGATTGATGCATTGCAGGAACAAATGAGAAGAGGGTTAGACCCGGGAAGGAGAGGAGAAAGCGAGGTGGAAGATACAGATATAGAAGAGGAAGAATAAGTTATTGATCGAGATCAAATGCAGCTGATTAGGGCCATTTCAAAGATCAGAAAAAGACCCAGAATAGAAGTCCCCAGTTATTCCGGAAGTCTGAACCTAGAAGAGTTGATCGACTAGATCAACGAGCTAGAAGAATATTTTGAGTACGAAGAAGTAGAGGACCCAGATCAAGTTAAGTTTGCAAAAATGAAGTTGAAGGGCCATGCCAATATTTGGTGGAAAGAGGTCCAGTTGGAGAGAAATCAAAGAGGAAAGGGAAAGATCAGCAGTTGGGATCACATGGTGGAGAAACTGAAGAAGCAGTTCATACTAGTAGACTATGAGTTAGATATGCTAAAGAAATTGCAAGGGTTGAAGCAAGGAAGTAGATCTGTGAAAGAATACACGGAATATTTTCACAAGATGATCATCAAAACAAGCCATGCAGAGGCCAACAAGAAGGTATCCCGTTATCTTAATGGGTTACGACCGAGCATTCAAGAGGAGCTAAGCCTGGTTAGAATGACCACCATTGAGGATGCATACCAGTTTTCTCTAAAAGTTGAGGAGAAGCTGAACAAAAGATTTGACAGCAGGCAAAAAGGCCGAGGAGGTCAAAGCGGAAGGGGTAGTGGAAGATCTTTTGGGAGCCAAAATGAGGATGAAAGGAAAAATGAAGATGTGGGTACTAGTCGAAGCCAGAGGAATGATAACTTCTACCGCCCTCATGATCAAAATAGTGGTGATCAAAGAGGTAGAGGACAAGGAAGATCTGGGCCAGGGCCTGGAAGAGGTGGTTTTAGAGGAACTTGTTTCCATTGTGGTGAAGAAGGGCATCGGGCCTATGAATGTCCACAACACCAAGGAAGGACAGACAGAAGGCCAAAAGGTCATGGAAGGGTTGCACATGCAGATGAGGAAGTGCAATCTGAGCATTCAAATGATGCAGAAAGGGTAGAAGCCCTAGTGGTTAGAATGGCCCTGGTGACTAAAGAGGAGCCAGAATAGAGGAAGAATCTATTCTGCACAAGGTGCAAGTGTGAAGACAAATGTTGTGATGTCATTATTGATAGTGGGAGCACCGATAATCTAGTGTCAAAAGAGATGGCTATGAAGTTGAAGCTGAAGAGGGAAAGGCATCCACATCCATATCGAATTGCCTAGTTGCAGAAAGACCACAAAGTTCTGGTCAATGAGCAGTGCCTGGTGAAGTTCAAGATCGGAAGCTATCGTGACGAGGTACTATGTGATATCATTCCCATGGATGCATGTTACAAGCTGTTGGGGAGGCTGTAGCAGTTCGATAGGCGTGTTGTACATGATGGCCATGCAAACACTTATTCCCTGATGAAGGATGGAGTCCGTCATAAGTTGAAACCCCTAAAGAAGGACGAAGAAAAGGTATGCAATAGTGCTAGAATTTGTTTTGTTGATGGAAGGAAATTTTTAGAAGGCATGAAGCATGAGCGTATGTGTTATGCATTGATTCCTAGAATGGAAAAGGAAGATAGTGAGAAGGTTCCATGAGAAGTTTCTAGACTATTGGATGAGTTTCAGGAGATTATTTCTGATAATGTACCTGAGGGTTTACCACCAATGAGGAAGATTAGTCATCAGATTGACTTGATCCCTAGAGCCAGTTTTCCAAATAAGGCAACTCACAGAATGACTCCTACAAAAAATGAGGAGTTGAATAGACAAGTTCAGGAGTTGTTGAGAAAGGGTTTGATTCAAGAGAGTCTGAGCCCATGTGCAGTACTTACAGTACTAGCACCAAAGAAGGATGGGGAGTGGAGGATGTGTACAGACTCCCGAGCCATAAATAAGATAACAATCAAGTATAGATTTCCCTTACCAAGGATGGATGACCTGATGGACTGTCTGAGTGGAGCATAGTACTTCACAAAGATTGATCTGAAGAGCGGATATCACTAGATCTGAATTTGAGAGGGTGATGAATGGAAGACTGCCTTCAAGACCAAGGAGGGCCTGTACGAGTGGTTAGTCATGCCTTTTGGGCTAACCAATGCACCGAGCACATTCATGCGGCTCATGAATGAGGTACTGAAAAAGTTTTTGGGAAATTTTGTTATTGTGTACTTAGATGATATTTTAATATTCAGTAAGTCCTTGGGTGAGCATTTGATTCATATTCGTAGGGTCTTTGAAAAGTTGAGAGAGGAGAAACTATTGAAAATTTTGAAAAAGTGTAGTTTTGTTAAAAAGGAGTTAGTGTACTTGGGGTTTGTTGTCTCAGCAGAGGGTCTGAAGATGGACCCAGAGAAGGTGAAGGCTATTCTAGAATGGCCTACCCCAAGAACTGCTACTGAGGTGAGATCTTTCCATGGTTTGGCCAGTTTTTATAGAAAGTTCATTAGAAACTTCAATAGTATTTGCACACTCCTGACTAAAATAATGAGAGGGGATAGAAAAAAGTTCAAGTGGAGCACTGGAGCAGCAAAGAGTTTTGATCTATTGAAGCAGAAGGTGACAGAGCAACTAGTGTTATCCCTCCCAGATTTCAATAAAGTGTTTCAAGTGGATTGTGATGCCAGTGGTTGTGCCATTGGAGCAGTGATGAGCCAAGAAGGTAAGCCCATTGCCTATTTCAGTGAAAATTTAAATGATGCAAAGAGAAAGTATTTTGTATATGATCAAGAATTTTATGCAATAGTTCAAGCATTAAAGAAATGGAGACATTATCTGTTGCCAAAGGAATTTGTTTTGTTTACTGATCATCAAGCATTACAGTATCTGAGTAGTCAGGGAAAGTTAAATCAGAGGCATATGAAATGGGTAGAATTTTTCAGAGTTATACCTTTGTTTTAAAGCATAGGAGTGGCAAGTCAAATAGGGTTGCAGATGCCTTTAAGTAGGAGGCAAACATTGCTGACAGAGATGCGATTGAAGTGGTTGGGTTCAATGAACTCAAGACACTGTATCCTGAAGATCTTGATTTTGCAGAGGCTTGGAAAGCTTGCAAAGAGCCTGTTACAGTTGACAAGACGAAGTGGCTGGATTTCATAATCCAGGATGGCATGTTGTTTAAGGGAAGCCAATTGTGTATTCCAAGGAGTTCCATGAGGGAGAACCCGATAAAGGAGAAGCACAGTGGAGGAATGGTAGGACATTTTGGTCGGGATAAGACCATTGCCATTATCACTGAGCATTATTATTGGGCTCAGTTGTCACAAGATGTGAAGAAGTTTGTGCAGAGTTGCAGTGTGGTATGTTAGATGGCTAAAGGAGTGAGCCAAAATATCGGGTTGTATCAGCCTTACCCGGGTAATTCAGAGAGGCCATGGAGGATATAAGTATGGACTTTGTTCTTGGTTTTCCAAGGACACAAGAGGGAATGATTCAGTATTTGTGGTGGTTGATAGGTTTTCAAGATGGCACATTTCATTCCATGTCAAAAGACCCATGATGCAGTCCACATTGCTGACTTGTTCTTCAAAGAGGTGGTGAGGCTACATGGTCTGCCAAAGAGTATTGTTTCAGATCGCGACACAAAATTTGTTGGATACTTTTGGAGGACCTTTGTGGAAAAAGTTGAAGACAGAGTTGAAGTTTAGTTATGCACACCATCCACAAACCGATGGGTAGACCGAGGTTGTGAATAGAAGTCCTGGTACCTCATGAGATGATTGGTAGGAGATAAACCTAAGGGATGGGACTTGATCTTACCTCAGAAGAATTTTCTTACAAAAAATTTGTCAATAGAAGTGCACCGGGTAGATCACCATTCCAGATTGTGTATGGAGGCGTACCCCAAGACCGCTCCAAAACTAAGAAAGATGGACCAAGAGAAGAAGACAAGTGCCGAAGCTGAAGACTTTGTAGAGCACATCAAGAATATACATGAGAATGTAAGAGAACATATTAACAAGATGAATATGCAGTATAAGGCTAAGGCAGATCAGAAGAGGAGGTATAAGGAGTTTCAGATTGGTGATGAAGTGATGGTCCACTTGAGGAAAGAAAGGTTTCCAGTGGGAACTTATAACAAATTGAAGATGAAGAAGTTCGGTCCCTGTAAAATTGTGAAGAGGCATGAATCAGGGAATGCATATGAGGTAGAGTTGTCGGATGGAGTCAATATTTCTCCTGTGTTTAATATTTCAGATTTGACAGAGTATCATGAAGGTGGTGCAAAGGAAGTACCAATAATAGAATAGTGTGGCATTCCAGCACCTACTTCAGAGAAGGAGCAGATTGAAGAAATCCTGGATAGCCGTGTGGGAAGGAGCACCAGAAACAGGCAACATGAAGAATATCTAGTGAAGTGGAGAGGAAGGCCTGTCGAAGATTCATCCTGGTTGTCTAAGGCAGAGGTTGACCGTTTGGGTTTTCCTCAATCACCTGAGACGCGACGGGGTCACTTCTCAAATTACCCTGGGTGTCTGATGCAGGAGCATCCAGTGGTGTGAGGGCAATATTGCATCACCCAAAAAGATGATTTCCATTTTTTATTCCTATTTTCTTTTGTAGATGTTTTTGCATTTTTGGATACCCTTTTCGTCAAATAAGAGTTTCCAACTTTCAGAACTGTTGTTCTACTTTTTCTGCTCAACTGCTATTTTTAGCAGGTTTGAATTTAAAGGCGTGGGAAGACATAAATTTATGGGAAGGTTCAAGATGAAAAAATACACACTTTGGCAAAAGAATCGGGTCAAGATCATTCACGATTTGAAAGTTATTCAAGTTCCAGTTTCTACTTTTTGCTTTGAAAAACCTTCTGAGCTCAGTTTGAGGCACTAAACAGTCCCGGATGGGCCTGAAAGTTTGCGGAAACACCAAAGTAGACTACCAAAGGCCCATTTTAAGGAAAATCGTCTTCTTGAGAGCTTTCTAAAAAGGTATTATCATTGAAGATCCGACGTTCGGATTAAAAGTTATGGCTGCCGGAAGTTGGTGCATATTTTAGAAATGTGCTAATTTTTTAATGTGAATTTAAACTTGAATTTCAAATTATAATTTTGGTGCCAAACCGCCAAAACACTTATCTCGAATGTTGTTTTTGGTTCCAAACCAAAATGGGTCTATTTATGGGCTAGTTTTTGATTTTTGAGTAACTTTTTGGGGAAAGAAGTTCGCATGCTGCGAAAGGGGGATCTGGGTAATTTTCTGTAAGTCTGTAATTTGCATGTATCTCAGGGCTCAAGGATTTGAGATCCTCTGCATGTAAGAGTTCCATATTTTTGAATAAAATATTATTCTGTGAGTGTTATTCTATGTCTCGGGTTTGCTCCCTCGTCATTTTGTAAGTTTTTTTGTTTATAGGGAGTTGTAGCTTCCTTTGGTTGAAGCCATAAAAAATGTGCTTCAAGTATTTTTAGCTTCCTTTGGGTTGTAGCCCATAAAACTTGTTGTAAATATTGTTTTTATTTGTGAGGCTAGATTTGGATAGTAGATCCAAGTAGCTTGCTCACCGTAGTTTTTCCCTTGTAGGTTTTTCCACATAAATCTAGTGTTATGGTTATGTGCGTGTGCTTTTAATTTGTATTTTGATACTTTATATGTTTAAGGCAGAAAGAAGATTTGATTGATAAAGTTGAATTGGATAAATTTTTGGGATATACTGATTCACCCCCCTCATAATATATCACTATGTTCTAACATCATGGTAATGACACAGTTTATATCTTTGACTTTGATATTATTGACTTTATTAATAGGATGCATAACATTTCCAATATAATATCATATTCATGGTATTCTTTCTTGTAATATAAATTACTTTTATGATTGTTTTTTACTTTTATTAGGAGATGAACATGTTTTTTCATGCTTCATAAAATGGTCTTAATATATCCTTAATTTATTTTGCAATGGTATGGATGCACTTCCTTCTATCTACATTTCCACATTGTCAATTAGGTCTTGCAAATATTTTTTTAATTTCATGCATCTATTGGTTGAATGGAATTTATCTTATGGAATTTATCTTATGGAATTTACAATATTCACTTTCAACATGCCATGTTGTTTTGGGTTTAGTTTCACCAAAAAAAATAGTTTGAATAAATTTTATCATGTTTGCACTAAACAATTTTTGAAACACTACTTCCAAGGGTTCCCCTAAGGAGGTACATTGTCAATGTTTGGTCTCTTATTTAGGTTCTCTTATAGGGATATAAATATTGTGAGGATTTTTTATTATTTGAATGTGTTTTGACTTAGTGACACTATCACTAATAATTTTTTTATTTTTTCTAAAGAGCTTTTGTTTTCCATATTAGTTTTGGTCTTTAGATAATATCTCAACTAGTCCCTTAGATACAAGAGCCCTTTCTATTTAAACTTACTTTTCAATGATCCCATAAAAATTCATGGCACAATGGACTTATAAATAAAAAAAATTATTTAAATTAGTGATGAAGATACTTGTGTACATGAAATTTTGTGCTTGCTACACTAAACCAAAACAATATCAACCTACTCTACTTAAAACACAAGCAACACTCAAATCAGGAAAATTAGAAGATCAAACAACACATAAGATATCCATGCTAACTATTTTAATCTTATAGTTACACTAAAATTGTTTTTTCCTAATTATATTATAATTAATTCATGTAGATGTTCAAATGGCTTGGCTTGAGATCTAATTTATAGAAATTGGAATGATTGAATGTAGGGTGGAGATCAAATTGAAAGATCAAGGGTGGACAATGCTTGAGATATCTCAAGCATGGAGGTCTTGAAAAGTGATAAAAGGGGATTTATTGAGTATGGTGGAACCAATATTATAGGGAAATAAAGGGGTGTGATTGGATATCTGACTATGATCCCACAATAGTGGTTTACAATTTTTTGCCAAACTGCACACTGAAATAATTTTTTTAACTAAATCTTCACTTTCGGGCACCTATAGCGGCTAAAATGTGAGGAATTTGAAGATGATGCAAACTAGAGTTTCATGAAATTTTTTCTGTAGATTCTAAATATATATTTTTTAAAAAAATTGGAATCAAATTGCACTTCTTTTTCCATCTCCCTCGAAAACTAGTTATTTTCAGAAAACAACATTTTTAAAAAGTGACGCTCACCGTATAATCCATAACTTTTTTCCATGAAGGATAAAATTCTAGTTCTTTTTAATTTAGATTTTTAACTCCGATATCTAGTGCTTCCACTTGGTTAGATATTTTTTTATTGAATATTTTTTCTCTAATCAAGTTTCAAAGTCAAACCAGTTACAATTCAGCATATACGGCCATATAACACGTAGCTTTTTTTGTATGTATCGAAATTAAATTTTTCTTTTTTGTTGAATCAAAGACTTCAATATCTAGTGCACTCATATTTTTATTTTTATTTTTGATAATCTATTATTTTTCCACATGTTCAGAACAAAGAGCTTGATTTTCAGTGAAAAACCAACATTCATAAGAAAATAAAAAATAAATATAATAATCAAATTAAATTTTATTAAAATTATACTTTTTTGGAAGCTTATAATAGGGACTGCATACTTACAAAAAAATAAATTTTAAATGAATTCATTTGATCCCCAAAAGGTAAATCAAAAGTGGTTTTTTATCAGCATTTTGATAGGTGTAAAGGAGACTCCGTTATAGGTATGGTTTAAAACTAGCGGGGTTTTATCCAAGGGGGCTTGGTCTAACGTAGTTTGATAAAACCCTCTTCAATTGGAATCCTTTAAATGGAACATTTCAAGGTTTAAATCATTATATTTTCTAAAAATATGTGATTTTAGCAAAAATCAGGATCTCCCAAAAATTGTAAACCACTATTGTGGCAGCACCAATTGTACTACCATGTACCTTGGAAGGATCTCCAAATTGGTATCTTTTGTCATGACCCATAATTTAGGGATACATGGGAAGTTTTAAATTTCATTTTATGAAAAGGATATGGATTTCCCCATGCCCCTAAAGTACCATAGGTGAACTTAAAATTAAAGAATGGAAGATTGACCCATGCTTTGGAGTACCAATTGTAGGTACTTGGTGTGACCAATAGATTTTGTGGGATTTTGGGTTAGTAAAATACAATATTAATGATTGAGTATCCCATGTGCAAGTGATTAGGGGGGGGATACAAAATAATATAGGATTAATGCAAGGTTATGGAAAAGGGGTGAAATGGAAATAAAATAAAATAAAATATTTATTTAATTTTTTGGAAGAATGGGGGACATTAAGCTAGGTAAATAATTATGAAATAATTATTTACTAAGGGTTATACTTTAATAGAGATAGGAAGTTGATTTTTAGATGAATAATGAAATAGTGGAATAAGCATAGAAATATTAATTAAATAATTAAAATAATATTTAATTAATACATAAGTCAAAATTAAAGATAATCAAGATAAATTGATCAAATTTGAATGATCAATTTTAGTTGTCTATATTTTGCCTCTCTTTGAAATGAAATTAAAATAATATAAATAAAATATAGGTCTTGGGAAGAGTTTGGGAATGGAAAGATACCTCGATGTGAAATGGATGAAAGAAAAATTGTAGTAGTGTGATGCCCCCTTGAGAGGGTAGGCAGGTAAAAAGGGGCCTAGGTGACCTCTTGAAAGAATAGAATAGTAGAAAAAATGATTTGAGGAAAAATAGAGGAAACTAGAGTTAGAATGAATAAATAGTAGTAGAAGTAATAAAATGGGATGAATAAATAGGCCTTAGAGGAGTAAAAACCATTCATATTTACCCTCAAACAATAGTAAATTTGAGATCAGAGAAAAGGATCAACAAAGAGAATATGGAAAATATTACTATTATGGAGCATTGAGTGAAGTAGTTGAGGAGGTACATGCACTCAAGGGGAGCAAGCCTAGTGATACATACCTTGGAACCTAGAAATTAATGATTTTGGTCATCATTAATAGAGAGAGGAGGAAAAAGTAGAAGCACCCAAGTTCTGCAAACATGTTTAGGTGGTTTCATCATGGGTTGAGGTAGCTCTAATAGGATGTGGGGTTATTGCACTGAAAAGAAGAAATCTTGCAAGAATTGGGGTGGCTCTATAGGAAACAAGGAAACTTTGTAGGAAGTAGGGTATCTTGTATGAAGTAGAGAATCTCTCTAGGAAGGAGGTATATCTACAAGAATTGGGGTGGATCTATAGAAATTTGGGTAGTTTTTCAAGAAGCGGGATGATTCTGTAAGAGAGGTAATTGCTTATATACTAGGTAGTTGCACAACAAAACAAGGAAATTATGTAATTTATGGAGAGGGAAATAGGTTAAGGGAAGGGGTAAATTACATGCATAGGAATAATTGAGTGAGTTGAATAATATTAATGAGTGTTATGGAATGTTGTACAAGAGTGGTTGGAGCCTTTGGAGACATGTGGTCAATGACCAAGGGTCTTGATCTTGATGAACCAACTAACTGATATAGAAATGAATATAGTCTGAGTGACTCAGTTAGAGTATTTGGTATTATATTATTTCTATCCATGCACATGAGGCTATATTGATGGCCTTGGTTAAGCACTAGATGTTAGATACGTCCACATTCTATCTCCTAACTAGGGAGATACAAAAATGACTTTGGAGTATGTATGGAGGATATTGTGGGTGCCTATTAGGACTTTCTTGGTGCATAAATCATCAAAAAATTATATGTGGCTCTTTAAATATTATTCAAGAGGATAAAATTCTTGAAGAGAGGGATGTAACTACATCTCGATACATGCAAAGGGATGGTTCCAACTTTCCCACTTGTGATAGTAGCTCTTTTCAATGACATATTGTTGTTAGATAAGAGTGGGAGGACATTCCACATTAGGTTGGAAAATTATGCATAATAGAGATGGTGGAGAGGATGAAAATTTGTGTGGGGCGAATGTATTCTAGAATACCTATATAGGGACCTACATTTGTTCATGTACAAGGAGGGAATGAGCCTTGTCCACGTCACACTACTATAGGTATGGGCTTGAGAACATATTCCTTTTTAAACCTATGGGAAATAAAGTCAGAGTGGATTACATCAAGCCACGTGTATTTAGATGGCAGAGGATTGTGAGATATAGATACATGGGTTATATAGAGCATATGAAATGGGTTGTAGATGGGATGGATGATGGAGACATCACTTAAAATCCATAAACAGAGGGTTATTTTTGGAAGGAAAACTAGAGATATCTATGATATGTTGTGACACAATGTAATTTAATCATTTGATATCTATATATCATTGAGATTTACAAGCCCAATTGAGATTTGAGGCAATTTGGGCTACTAAATGGAATATTATAAGGGCCACACTATTTTGTAAGGGTGCCACAAGAGATAGATAGTCGGGTCCATAGATTGGGAGGTTGGATGCCCTAAATAATGTAAAGGACATGCAGGTGGTGGAGTGGGAGGATCACAATGATGTAGTGGATGTAAGGACCAATATAGAATACAAGAGGTGGTGGGTAGAGTGGGTACCTCATAGGATAACCTCATTAGGGTGGGATAGTATATAAGAGAGGATTAAGGAATCTTCTAGAGAGGTGATGAGGTATAGGAGAGGACTAGGAGGAGCAATGATGGGAGTTATACAACATGTCTAATGAGGGATATGTAGTGGAATAGAAGTGGATATAGTATAGGTAAAGGAGGGTAGCATAAGCATGTGGAGATGAATTTTTTAGATAGAGAGGAGGTTGTAGGAGGATAGTTCACAAGTGGAGAGGTTGGTAGGAGTGAGACCATACATAATTTAGTAGAGTAGAAGTGACTCAAGCTTGACCTCATTGAGTGAGGATATAGGTGGACAAGAGGAGGTGCCTCCATAAGCATAGGTATAGGGATCACCTCAGAGAGATATGGAAGATGAGGATGGTTTCATGAAGATGATACTGGAATAGGTTTTTAGTGAAAAATATGCACTCACAAGGTAGTTAATCAAGTAGGAATAGAAAGATCAAGCGGTGGGAAAGTAGGGTAGTTTGATGGTGGAGAGAGATGATCTATGAGGGTAGCTATAGGGAGTAGAGATAGAAATTGCATGTTTGAGAGGTCTTTTGGGACTTTGAGATATGATGAAATTATTTATAAAGGTATGAAGGACACTATGAGAGGTAAGATATTGGTGTGCTCATTATATGAGAAAGCACCCATAAATTAGTGAGCTCCTGGCTATGTAGAGTGTTCCAAGTCAGGGGTGTTTGGGTTAGTTAGTTCAAGGAGGTTAGTTTCTATAGAACCATCGTGAGTTCAACCACCACCATCATCATTGGGGCCATCAATAGTAGTAGGGTCTAGTCATAACTAGCTTTGGATTGGGACAGAGGTGACATAATTTTGGCATATTCCCTAGGGGAACATTTTTTTCTATGTATTATGGTCTATGGAGCTAATGTACACGTGATTTTTGGATGTATTTGTGTTATTACATAGACATTCTGGTCGATATATATATACATACATATATGTATATATATATATATATATATATATACATATATGTACATATATATATATATATATATATATATATATGTATGTATATATATATACATATATATATACATATATGTATACATGTATATATATACATATATGTATATATACATATATGTATATATACATATATATATATATATGTATATACATATATATATATATATATACATATATGTATATATACATATATATATTAATTAATTATATGATGGAATAATATATATATATATATATACATTATAGTATATTTACATATAATTAATTAATATATATATATATATTAATTAATTATATGATGCAATAATTTAGGTACTTTTATCTGTACAATTATATATATGTTTATGATGTTGTTTAGCTAGATTATTATATTTGTATTCTTATACGGTGTTTATTCTTTAGACTAATGGATCCATCATTTAGATGCATGATTTGATGTATGGATGTGTGTGATGCTAATGCATTTTAGGTTTATGTTTATAGAGCTATGATGAATATGTTATGCATGATGATGATTACATATGTTATATATTGATGATTATGATGATTCTTGGGTGGATATTATATGGATGTTACATAGATGTTCATCCTAAAAAATATAAAATTTACCTAGTGGATTAATAAATGATTATTATGGATATATTCTTAGAGTAAAAAATTGAAAATTCACCTAATGAATTAATAAAATAATTATTGATGGATAGTTTCTTAACAAATCTAAAATACACCTAATGGATTAATGAAATATTTTTTATGGATAGATGATTATCCTAACAAATCTAAAATTCAAATAATGGATTAATGAAATAATTATGATAGATGTATTCTTATACTAAAAAATATAAAATGTACCTAATGGATTGATGAAATGATTATGATGTAAAGATGCTTAGACTAACAAAGATAAAATGTACCTAATGGATGGATTAAAATATTATGATGGATTGATGTTCTAGTATATGAGATTGCATAATAACATGTGTGTATGAAATTTTCATGTCATGGTACATCATATGCAAAATTAGGATAAGATAAATATTGAAAGATGGAGAGAGGAAGATGGACAAAGAAAAATAAAATTCACATGGGATCAAAACCTAAGTGATGACAAGGCAATAGATAGGATGGGGGGATGGGAGATAAGATAGGATGGGGATAGGATAAGATGTAATAAGTATGAATGGAGGGATGAAGGGTAGGGGGGTTTTTTGAAAGTGATAATTAAAATAAAAGGTAGTGAGCACTTAATTTGATATAGAAAGGGATACTATGAACCAAGGTATGAGGAATCAAGGTGACTATGTATCCCATACATAGGAATAACTTGATAAAAAAATGTTAATCTAATAATTTCACAAGGTCATGAAGGACCTTGGTGGGTATAATGCTAAATAATCACAAATACAAGGAATACCCAACATAACACAAGGTCTTGATTGAACTTGGTGGGTACAATATGGGAAAACCATGTAGATATAGTATACAAAAGATCAAAAACTTTCCCCTAGTTTCACTAATTAAATAATACCATGATATGAAGGATTGTGGCTACCCTGAGTAGGTAAAAGAGGAAACCAAAAGAAAGATACAAAATTCAAAAGTAACAATGAAAGGACTTAAACATTTATTATTTTTTACATACAATGAAAGGACTTATACCTTTATTATTTTTTTCCAAAATATGGTGGGTGGAAAGATGCTACTAGATGTGAGGAATGATATATCCTACAAAGACAAAGGATGGATAGGTAGGACCTAGGATGTGATTGGTAAAAGGTGACAAGGTGTGACCAAAGGGACTATTAGATAATATCACAACACAATATTATGGGGTGTTCTTAATTAGAAATATTTTTTATACATAGATATGGGACTGGATGGGGAGACATAACGATTGAATTGTTTAACTTATTAACCTCCTATATACATATATAAACAATGACAGACCTAGGTGGGCATAGTGTTGGATGTTTTGGATATGGTTGTTGATATCTTGTTGTCATTGATGTCAACACTATTAGCATTTGGTGCATTGAAGACTGTATATGTCGAGGATATTGAGAAAATTGTAAAAGAAATTATTCCTAGTTCCCAATGGAACTGTGCAAGTCAAGAAGGCGTTGTGTCCTGTACGTTGAAGATTAGATTATGTGGATTTAAGGGTCTAATTTTGAATGTTTCTAGATCATCTACCAGAAGTTTTAGAGGTTTGCATGAATTTTTGAGTATGATGTGTACTGACAGTGTGTTGTTGGTCTCTGTCAGTGTTCCTGAATGAAGTTTGTGTAATTATTGTTTTCTCAGTTGTTGTGGATTCTTCTCTATTGTTTCTTGGTGTTATGTGGTGTCTCTAGATAATTCTCTATCTTTGTGGTATGTCCACATTATTTGGAGAGTTCGTGGTTGAAGATCTTTATGCGCATGTTCAGTTTTTCTTATTCCTGGTCGACATGTTGTTGGTAGCGTGTTGTGGATCTTTGAGGTGTAATCAATTAAAGTATTCTTGTGTTGGAGATATTAATTTGGGTCTCCACTATTTTGTGGCCAACCTTGGTGGATACGCATTAAAATTTTATATGTTAATTTGGGCTGACATTACAAATATATATTTTTTCTTTGGCTGACGAAGAGGTGATGGAATTTTATGTAGCAGATATATAAAGGAAACTAGTTCATTATTGGAGATGATGCTTCATGTGCTCTTATGTGTGTATGTGCGAATATCATTTGATTGCTGAGCAGAGTGTGAAGAAGAATATGCAAAGTGTGAAGAAGTGTTGAGCTTAATTGGAACTTTAATTAGGCTTGTGTAGAAGCTATTTTCTCATTTCATAAATCTTGGATGGTTTTAATCCAAACTCTATTGTTGGACAGTGATTCCTATTTTGTAATTGAGCAGTGAGCTCTAGGAAGTGTACCTAAATGCATGTAAATTCCCCTTATTGTTTCTTGTATACTTCTAGCAGAGTATAATCTCGTGGACTAACATCCACCATGGTTTTTCCCTAATAGGGTTTCCATGCAAAAAAAATCTTTGTGTTCTTTGTCTCTCTAATGTGTTGATTGTTTATGGTTAATTGCTTATTCATCATATCTGAGATTAAGTTAAGATTTAAGAGAATAGTTTTAGCTTCTGTCACAACTAATTCACATCCCCCCTCTCAGTTGTGTGTCCTTGTTGTGCCAACAATTCATATCAGAGCAGGTTCCTCTGAAGAAATTATAATAGCTTGAGGTGATTCGAGATGGAAACAACATTCAAGGACAGTCCTAGATTTGATGGCTCTAACTATTCACTATGGAAAGTTAGGATGAAATGTCACTTAATGTGTATTGGTGATGTTATCTGGAAGATTACTAAAAATTAATATGTCATTCATCAAAATGGTCCCTCTACTACTAATGAGATCAAAGATGTTGAAAGAAATATCAGGGCTATTGGAGCTTTGGTGAGTGCCTTGACAAATTTGGAGATGGCTAATGTGGTAGGTTTTAATACAGCTCATGAAATGTGGATGAAACTGGAAACTTTGTATGAAGGAGATGCATAGGTGAAGATGGCTAACATACAAAGCTTGAAAGGAAAGTATGAGAATCTGAAGATGGGTGAAGATGAAAATATCACCTCTTTTATGCAGAGAGTAAATGAGATAGTGATGGGTATTACATGTGTCGGTGGTTCTGTGGATGAGGATGAAATTGTGGCTAAAGTATTCAGATCTTTTCCTCCCTCCTACAAAATGAAAGTTCATGCTATTGAAGAGTTCATATTAGTAAACAAGTTGACCAGAGATATGCTGATTGGGAAATTGGTTGCTTTTGAGATAAGTGAGTTTGTCGAATCCACACTGAAGACTGAACCTGCATTTAAGGCTACTATGTTTGAAAGCAACAGACAAAGATATAGTCTGAGAGAGAGTTCCAGGAAGGTATCCAAGTATGATGAAGAACTAAAATAGCTCGAAGATAAAGAAAGAGAAGTAGAAGAACTAGAAGCATTGATTACAAAGCAAGAAGGGAGAGGAAAAGGTAAGTATGAAGATGTATTACCTATTAAATGTTTTTAATGTAGTAAAATAGTTCATTTTGCATCAAGATGTCCTAAAAGAGTTCCTAGATTTATACCTAATAAGTCTATATTCTTGAAGAGATGCTACTTTGCTAAAGAAGCAATGACTGATGAAGAATATGATAAAGATAATGGAAAATAAGATGATTGGGCTTTCATTGCTACCATTGAAAATAATCCCGTGGCTACTAAATCTACTAAAGATGAAAAATCTCTTGCAGCTCAAGTTGAAGAAAAATATGAGTGGGTCATTGATAGTGGATGCTCACATCACATGACTGGTGACAAAAGCAAATTTGTGAGTCTGGAACAATATGATGGTGGAGTTGTAAGATTTGGAGATAACAATGTTGGTGTGATTCATGGCAAAGGATCCATTTTCCTTGGTGGTAAGGACAACATTAATGATGTCCTCTATGTTGAAGGTCTGAAGCACAATATATTGAGTGTTGGACAGATGGTTCACAAGGGATATGACCTACAGTTCAAAGACAGAATATGCAAGATACGTGGGAGTTCTAGAAACTTGATTGCAACAGGAAAACAAACACAAGGTAACATTTTTCATTTGAATACTGCTAGTGGAAGTTGTGTGATTGCTCGGATAGATGAAATTTGGTTGTGGCATAGGAGATTGTGTCATGTAAATTTTGAAAACATTATCAAGATAAGTTTTTCCCAAGCAGTAAGAGATCTACCTAGATTAGTGAAGCCTGCTAATATAATTTGAAAAGAATGTCAGATGGGTAAATAGACTAGAGTCTCCTTCTAGAGCAAACATTTTCATTCAAATAATTTGTTGGAACTGCTACATACTGACCTTTTTGGTCCTTCAAGAGTCAGAAGTATTCATGGAGAAAGGTATTTTATGTTGGTTATTGATGATTACTCTAGAATGATTTGGGTTTCTTTTTTGAGAGAAAAATGTGAAGCTCTAGAGAAATTCAAATGCTTCAAGGATATGGAAAAAAATGAGAAAGGTCTAAAAATCAAATGTTTGAGATCTTATAGAGGTGGTGAGTTCATTTCTACGGAATTTAACTCTTATTGTGAAGAACATGGAATTAAAAGATAGCTATCTTCTCCCTGAACCCCTCAACAGAATGGATTTGCAAAAAGAAAGAATAGAACAATTTTGGATGCTACCAGAACCATGATGATGGAAGGAAATGTGTCTCATATGTACTGGATTGAAGCAGTAATTATTGTTGCATATACCTTGAATCGATTAAATGTGAATGGAAATTCTGGTAGGATCCCTTATGAGTTATGGTTTGGTCACAAGCCTACTATTAATTACTTTAAGATCTTTGGAAGTAGGTGTTATATCAAGAGAGATGATGATATAGGAAAATTTGATGCTAGAAGTGATGAAGGGATTTTCCTAGGTTACTCTACTAAGAGCAAGGCATACTGGTGCTATAATAAAAGACTGAGAAAGATCGTTGAGAGTGAAAATGTTAGAGTTGATGAGGACTCTATCAAATCATCCAAACAAAGCAACTATGATTTAGATGAAGACAACACAAGTCAATTGAAAAGCACTCAGACACTAAATCTACTTTAGATTATTCCATATGTTCTGGTGAAGCAACCTTAATTTTCTCTGGTAAATCAAGTCAGTTAGGAAGCTCAGACAAGTGCAGAGGCACAGACAAGTGGAAGTGTAGAAGAGAGATCTAAAGAATCAAAATTCCAAGTAGGTCCCAAAAATCCAAGGTATGTACAGTTGAATCATTCTAAAATTCAAATCATAGGAGATAAGAGTAAAGGAGTGCAAACTAGAAGAAAAATTGCAGAAGAATATTGTTTGATATCCAAGATTGAACCTAAGAGTGTCACTGAAGCCTATCAAGATGAACATTGGTTGGAAGCTATGAAGGAAGAGCTAACATAGATTGAAAAGAATGACACATGGCTACTAGTTCCTATTGATCATGTTTTTTGCACAATAACAGCCAGACAGAATATGATATCCTATCTCTCTTGAAAGGTAAATCTCTATCGGCAAGCCTCAAGAGATAACCCCAAGGTCTCTAATGTCAGATCTTGATAGTTCATAAACAACTCAGTAACGAAATGTGAAAATGTTGGTAATCACAATGGGACCTTACTACGAGCAAAATACTGAATCAATTCTATCAGATTTAACAAATTGGGGATGCTTCAATCCTAGTTTTAACCCAATAATCAAAGAAATAGAAAAGGATAAGGGTTTTAAAGAGATTTCTAAATCTAATACTACTCCTAAAATTAACAATGAAAGTAACCAATACTCAAAATGGACCAATCCCTCAAAACTGATTTCTACTTGACCAAGATAAATCTACAATCTCACAGAAAATAGTGCAATCTTCTGAGGTGTTAAGATTTTCAAATCATGAACACTCATTCAAACAACCCTATTGCAGTTGAAGTGAAAAAACCTTCACAATCAAACTCAAGCACAAGGAATATGAAAAGTCCAGGCCAACTTTGCAAAGCAACTAACAATCAGTTGGTTGCGAAAAGTATGGACTGAGAGATTGCTGCAACATTTAAGTATCAAATCACAAACATTATCAAATCGAATCTAATCTAAATATTGACCAACTCAAAGAAATTTTAAAGATGGAATAGCAAGAACCATGCAAGACAAGAGAGCACAAATATGGCACCAAATCATAATGTCACTATTTGCATTCAAATTGTTCACTGTAGCAACAATTTTAGCTTTCTGTTACAATATTTGCTTGAGGGAAACTACCTGCTAACTTACTCTACTTCTATATTTTGGTTACAAGTTCTAACTTCCTAACTATTTCCAACTATCTAATTCTTCTAACCCTTTACAAATGAGGCGACATGCCCAATATATAGAAATCCCCAGGAAACCGTTGGCTAGGCAAGGGTTTCGCAGTAATAACTCGGCACAACCACCTAGCTAGGAGAGTCTTCGGAATGGGTCAAACAAGAATTAAATGCACATCCCATTGAGGTCGGCCCAGGATCGGTGATGTAGCTTGGATGACGCGCAGGAAGATAATAGGGAAGCACAAATCACACCGCAGCCCATCATTAGCTCTCTTCCCTATTATCCCCACGTTAATCTGACTCCTCATGTAGCTTCAAGAATGCTTCATCTAAGTCAGCCATAGGTGGTACTAGCAGAACCCTAAGTTTCCTTTCAATGGACACAATCTCAACCCTTGAGTGCTTGACCGACTTATCCCAATCTACCCTATGTGTCACATGCTTATCAATAACTACAAGGTAGGTGGCTACATCATCCAGTTGGTGCTCAGAAACAGAACCATCATCAAGTGGTGCATACACATCATGCTACCATTCTCTCAATTGTTCTAGGCTCAAGCACTTGGGCGCGATCTTTCTTCTTCCTGTCATGATTTCAAAGAAGGCAATGGAACCATTGTAAACCTCAGTCAAGGTGTCATCAATTTGCTTCCCTCGCTTGTGAATCTTTTTCAACACCTTATGCCTAATTTGCAGTGCCTCGAACCACTCCCAAGGCTCGACAGCTCTGGAAGAAGGAAGGATCTCATCACTTACCAACCTGTCACGGGTGTATTCCATTAGAGTTCTGGTTTTCTATAGAAGGAGGTCTATATCCTCCTTATCTTGTGCCAACACCTATTTCAACCAATTAGTTGCCATAATAGCATCCTTCCCTATTGACAGAATCTCCTTAATAGCTTCATCACCTTTTTCTTGCACCCCTTTCAACCAATTCACAATGGCAAGGGTGGAAGCCTTCATCTTTTCCAGCTCAGTTATGGTCTCCTGAGGTAGAGGATTTGCAGCAAAGGAAGAAGGATTAATGGACTGCAGAGGCTTTATTAATTCCTTCAAGCACTTCTTGAGATTTTCATTTTCTCTCTTAAGTTCCTGCTTGGTCTTCATTTCCTTCCTCAATCGATCCATAATAACTGCACTGGAGACCTCATAGTCCTCAATATCCTTCTCAACCGATGTAGGCCCAAGATTAAAAGTCTATATATTATAATCATTTCTAGCCACATCGTCCTTATTTTTATCTAGAACAGGGGTAGCAATATGAACAACCTTGTTATGTGCCTCATCTCTCTCGACCCATGAGATCACCCTAGCCTTCTTCTTACCTTTATCTTTTCCAATCCTGGCTAGTAATGCATCCCAGTTCAGTGGACCATCCTCCACTACTACCTATTTTCTCTTTATTTCTTTCTCCAACCAATTAGGGACACTGAACTCCAATTGCACCCTGCTCTACCCCATTTCCTCTTGTCGATCTCCCGCTATTTCCTCATTCAAATTCTATTCATCAGGAGTCTCATCTATCTTACTTTCTTCCTCTTCAACATGCTCCTCTTCTTGGTCACATGATGGATCCTTTACTACCTCTACCTCCCTTAGAGGAGATTCAACTGCTTCAGTTCTTACAGGAGAGTCTGCATGTGCAACCATAGGGGACTGCATTATCTTTTCAATTTTTTCCTCTGCACTGTGGAGTTCCCCTTCATGAAATTCTTCCTTTCCTATATGTGGATGATCCTCGACATCCCCCTTTGTCTCACCTAGTTCACTTTGGGTTTCATGAGTGAGAGGGATGTCATCACGCTGCTCCTCATGAGAAGCCACCAGAGGTAGGTCAGCCTTAGGCACACTGTCCCTAGGAGAAGGAGTTCTAGACCTCCTTGCATACACTTTGGCCTTCTCCTCTGAGCTTTCAACATTTATTACTGGTGGGTCAATTTCTTCCCCAACCTTAGAGCTAGCCTTCTCTGATAATTTGACAATTCTTTTCCTCTTAGGCATAGGAGCATCAGCCTCAGGACTCTGCTTGGACTTCTTAGTCCTTGTCCTCTTCTTGGCCTTTGGCTTTCTCTGTTTTACTATTCCCTGGGCTTCTTCTTCTTGAACACCTTTATATTTAACTTTGATAGGGGAATCTAGCTTGCCCTTGCCCTTCAAAACCTGCTCGGTGGACTCTTCAGTAGTAGAATGGGAATCTAAGTCCCCATCAAGGCATAGGTGCATTGTACTCCCTTGTTTTCCAACTCCCATACCGTGTGTTTGAGCCACATCCTAGTGAATTTGAGAAATGGATCCATTAGTTGCTTCGGCTTCATTTGCTCCTCCTCTAACCAGTCCACATCACCAATCGGCCTATCCTTTACTGCCTCATAGGCATGGTCCTGAATTACATTCCCATCATCTTCCAATTGATCAAGAACTGCTCTTACATTATATAATTGAACTGCATCCACTAGAAGCTGAGAGAATTTCTTCTTTCTAACCTCATATTCATCACCACAATTGGCCCAGTAGTCCTCTAAATTAACCTTATGGTTGTACTCTCTACTGGCCTTCTTTTGAGCCTCCCCTGTGATGTCAAATTTGGATCTCTTGGAGTGGAAAGACAAGCCAAGAGCACACAATTCTTCTTCTGAAGCCTGGGTAGAACCGATGGAAGGACATACCTCTCCAGTGCCAATCCTCAGGGGAAAATCCCCACCAAACCCTATCTTGTGCTTGTCTTTTTTGACAATGGCATCAAAATCACAAATCTGTCTAGTTACTTCCAACAATATGATGTGGTCAGTGGGATACCTTGGAAGTCTGTATGGGGCCCTTTGATAGCCATCAACCCAAATGTAGGAGAAAGTAGGGAACTGAATGAACCAGGCTCCATATTTCTTGATGAGCTCCTTAGCTTGATCTGAAACTCTAACATGCTCTGCCTCCTAAAGCATTCTGGTGATATGCATGGTGAATGCATCATTTTCCCTCCTATAGTCTAAGCTTCCTAAATACAACTGAGGGAAAACTTCATAGATGATGTCCTTTCCAAAAATTCCCTTTGTATCCAATCCTCTGTAGGGATGGAACCTAACAAGTGCATAGACCAAATATGAGGTCATTGTGAAGGTCTTTGTCTGCAACACATTGGACAATTGCCTGTGAATTACTTGGCTGATGACCCCTGCCCAATGGTAGTCAATTTTCTCTTGTTCCATCCTTACAATGGCATGGCACATCCAATTCTCAAATGTACCGGCACTCTTCAATCCAACCACCCTGCTAAGAAAGGTGATGGCATCGTAGTACTCCTTGAATTTCATTCTGAACAGCTACTTAGGCAATTTGGAGTAGTGAGACTTGGGCTTCTCCAGCCAGGAATTGATTAGCTGTTGTGACTTCACAATTTGCTCATCGTAGAATTCCTGAGCTGCCGCAATGGTGAATCCCACCACATGAGATCTATCTAGCATGTTAAAGGTTTGGGCAATGGAGACTGGGTTGATATTGGCAGCAACTCTCCCTTGAGGCCCAATAATCCTCTATGTATCCTGATCATAGTGCCTGGCACACTCAAGGACCAGCTCATAGCATTGCACTATAGAAGGGAAACCGGCTACATGGGACAAGCTTGATTCCATCATCCTTCTAGTCACCAAAGGAGGATCCTTGGCCACCATCCTTGCTTTAAACTCCTCATAGTCCTAGACGCCAACATTTGTATCAATGACTTTTGACTAGACAAAAGTGATCTTACTCTTAGGGACCTTGCTCTTAATGTCCAGCTTAATCCTCTCTGCATCAGAAAATGAAGAACCAGCTGCTACCTTGCTTGACTCAGCCTACACTCAACATGAAAACATAATAAAACCATAGGAAAGCAAGGTTACTCCATTAAAACACCATTAGAATGCATCTCATATAGTCAAGGTGTTATTAAAATTCACATAAAATGAGCACAACAAATTTCGGGTTTCAAGACCATCCATAGAATCTAGGCTAGAGAGGAATTTTGAGAAATTCTAGACCAATCGGATTCCAACGAAAAAACCAAGAAACACCTACTTAATCATCAAACCTGATCATTTTTCATCAATAAATCACATGAAAGATCCAACTATGACATGAAATAATCATCAAATGCATCACAAATTATAAACAAATCCAATTATCTCATGTTCCTTCATATTTCACCAAATTTTGGGGAATTCTGTGAGGGACGGATTTCCGCGAAGAACGGGCCAAAGAGGAATTTTGGGAGATCTGGGAGATGGCAGATTTTGGAGAAATCCAGACCTGATGAACATCTGCGGTTTAGGCACAATTCCAGACCAATGGAGACTCCCGGAGCAAAAGTTTTGGCAAGAGTTGGGATCTCGCGGAGAAGTCATGGTGAAGCCACAAAGTCACACCGAAAGATGCTATCAAAAAAGGTCTCACCAAGACATGGTGGTTTCGGTGTAACATCCTAGCGAATGGTGATATAGCAAACAACATCGATATGATCAAAGGTCAATCGAGGTAAGGTCTTGGCGAATTCATCTTGTTTCACTGACCGATGGGTCCAAGCCAACACTTCGGCCAGACTCAAGTTTTCGATAGGAGGTCCCAGCGAAGTGGTGGTGTTCTGCCGACTAAGGCGTGGTTCGAATTCGGCCAGAGGTCTTAGCAAAAAGATCTGGGCTCGCTAAGAAAAGAAGGCCTCGCTACGTCTTGGTGACCATTAGGAGTTTCAGCGAAAGAAAAGGTTTCAGCAAGAGTAGGGAGCTCACGGTAAGGTTCAGCGAAACATGAATGTCTCCCCGACAGAAGGTCACTTGGCAAGAGCAGGATATGTTCGGTGAAAGGTCTCGCCGAAACTGAAAGTCCCAGTGATAGAATGGAAGATCAGCAAGACAAAAGGAACCCGCTATGAGCTCTTGGCGATGAGGTTTGTCTTGCTGATAGAAAGACTTTCGGCATGAGAATCACAGTGTTCTGGCGACTAAATATAAACTCGTAAAGGGCTTCGGTGAGACACAGAAAGAATGTTGTGACATCTCCCCAACTTTGAAGGGTTACAGCGACTACAAAGAGTGAGGCTCGGCGAAAGCGAAAAGTGCTCAGTGGGAGGTCTCGCCGAAGGACGGATGTCCTGGCGAAGCAAATGAAAGATCGGTAAACCTATTGGATCCTGCCATGACCTCTTAGCAACTTGAACTTGTCTTGCTGAAAGCGAGGATGAACAAGCATGTCGATGAGACATCTCCTTGTGAGGTGAGGTCTCGGCGAAAGAAAAGCTTTTGCCGACTGATGTGCATAAAAGATTTCATCGGTGTAAAAATGACAGTGTTACGGCGATCCAACATGAACCTAGGAAAACCACTTCGGTGAACCTCAAGGTGGTCGATATGATATCTTAGCGATCTCGAATGGTCATAGTGAAGGGAATCCAGAAGGTATGGAGAGTCCTGATTTCATCCAGACACTAAACCGACTATGGATTTTGACAAGTTTAACTTAGGGCAAGTCAGGGACGGACCTCTCATGAATTTTCTTTGCATTCTAGGTCAATCTTAAGACAAAATCATCTGATACGGTATTGCCCTAGGTCTAAATCCTATTCGTCCACCACTAGCACATAGGCAAGCTCAGACTTTAGTTGTTTCACTGTTGAGTCATTACTAGGGTTTACTAATTACTCTCAGGCAAGATTCATTAAAATGCAGATAGACAAAAGAGCTCAAAACTCGCCTGGGAGATGACAAAGGATGCAATACTGAACAACCCTAGCATGAAATAAATAAATACACAAGAATTCAAATCCCACAAGCCCTCATAATACCAACGTGGCATTCATAATTCAATTCAAAGCAGAGCAATTAGACACATACCATTATAAAACAGGAATTGATCCCAAAAGTAGCAAATGCAAAGCTCAACAGTGACTGCAACGAACAGACGCAGGAAGGCACAAGAAACTGTCACAGTTTTCCCGAATAGCCCAAAGCGAAGCCAACAATTCAATGAAAAAACTCTAAGGACGCAGTTTTAGACTCAGACAGCAGCAAATAGTGAACATAATGGCACAAAAGATCTCAGAAATCAAGTAGGATCTAGCCTTCAAAGCACGTACGAAGCCATTAATGTACTCAATAAGACAGTCATGAAACCCGGGGAGCCGAAAACAGGGTGGAATCTAAGAAAATCCATCTCACACAGAAATCCATGAAGACCCAAAATTCTTGAGCAACAAGGTCCAACCAGAATCCAAGCAGGATCCGGGAAAATCCGACCAGGGCAGAAAATCCCTAATCAGGGAAAAAGCCCGAAATTCACCCAGCACTCAAGATTTTCAATAAATAACCTGGGGAAACACTTAGGAATTCAAAATAAACATTCAAGCACATACCCAAGTAAGACAAAAAACCTCAAAAGAAAGGGCCAGAACACCAAAACCGAAGCAAAAGAGGGTCCCTGCTTACAACAGGGCGTGTGTGCAAAAAATTACACAACAGTTCCTAGGCCTAAAGACAAGAATGTGATTGGTACCAAATGGCTATTCAAAAACAAGCTAAATGAAGAAGGTGAAGTTGTCCAAAATAAAGCAAGACTGGTATGTAAAGGCTATTCTCAAATGGAAGGTATTGATTTTGAAGAAACCTTTGCACCTGTAGCTAGAATTGAAGCTGTGAGATTATTTCTTGCTTCTGTTGCATACAAAAATTATAAAGTCTATCAAATGGATGTGAAGTCTGCATTTCTAAATGGAGAATTAAAAGAAGAGGTGTACATTGAACAGCCAGATGGATTCCAATTAACAGATAAGGGAGATATGGTTTGCAGATTGAAGAAAGCTTTGTATGGACTTAAGCAAGCCCCCAGAGCTTAGTACCCTAGATTGGATAAATATGTATTGAAGCTTGGATTCAAAAAAGTTACTGTTGATAGCAACTTATACTTCAAGTTAGATTATGATAAGGAATTGATTATAGAAGTTTTTGTTGATGATATCATTTTTGGAGGAGATGATAATCTATGTATGAATTTTGTCGATGAAATGAAGAGTGAATTTGAGATGAGCATGATTGGTGAAATGAAGTTCTTTCTGGGATTACAAGTTACACAATTGGACTAAGGGATTTTCATATCTTAGTCCAAATATGTGAAAGAGCTACTGAAGAAGTTTGGAATGGATGACTCCAAACCTATTGGTACTCCCATGGTGACCAGATGTAAGCTATCACAGAATGATGATTCTCCAAAGCCAAATCAAACTTGGTACAGATCAATGATTGGTGGATTGCTCTACTTGACACAAACTAGACTAGACATTATGAATGTTGTATGTATGGTTGCTATATTTCAAGCTAATCTAAAGGAATCACATGTGACTATTGTCAAAAGAATTTTCAAATATCTTAAAGGAACAGCTGACTTTGGACTTTGGTATCCAAAGGATGATGATCTCACTTTGTGTGCATATACTGATGGGGATTGAGCTAGTGATGTAGATGACAGGAAAAGTACTAGTGGTGGTGCTTTCTTCCTAGGGAAGAAGCTGATATCCTGGTTGAGCAAAAAGCAGAACTCAATTTCTCTATCCACTGCTAAAGTAGAATACATTGTTATTGCAAATAAATGTACTCAAGTGATATGGATGAAACAAATGTTGAGAGATATCAGAGTGATATATGGAGAGACTATTGCCATATACTGTGACAATTCAAGTGAAATAAACATCTCAAGGAATCTGGTACTACACTCTAAGACTAAACATATTTTGATTAAGTTTCATTTCTTGAGGGAAAAGGTGAATGAGAAAGAAGTCAGACTGGAATATGTTCCTACCAAAGAATAGATTGCAGATATATT
Source organism: Sequoia sempervirens (assembly GCA_007258455.2). Taxonomy (NCBI): domain Eukaryota; kingdom Viridiplantae; phylum Streptophyta; class Pinopsida; order Cupressales; family Cupressaceae; genus Sequoia; species Sequoia sempervirens. The sequence continues at coordinate 172,697 of VDFB02008824.1, read as the reverse complement.
TACTAAGCCATTATCGAAGGATAATTTTGAGTATCTCAGAGGAATGCTAGGGGTAATCACCCCTCCTAATAAGAACTAAAGATGCATTTATTTTCATCAATCTGATAGCTTCATTGCTATATTCTAATCCGGATTGATGTTTTTGTGGCTGCTACTTAGGGGGAGTAGTCAGATGTGCGGATATGTTGCTCAGAGCATGTGTTTGGAAAGGTCATGGTTACCTTTTCCATTGATATCAAAGGGGGTGAAGTGTATTGTGAAAAATTCTTGAGAAGAGAAGTTCAGTTGAGAGAAGTACAGAAGAAGTCAGTGTGTTGGATTGATGGTATTCTTTTTTACATCTTGTGTTGCCATCAATGCCAAAGGGGGAGATTTTTGGATGTTATGGATATGGTTGCTGATATGTGGTTGTCATTGCTGTCAAAACTATTAGCATTTGATGTATTGAAGACTGTATATATCGAGGATATTGAGAAAATTGTAAAAGAAAGTATTTTTGGTTCCCAGTGGAACTGTGTAGGTCAAGAAGGTGTTGTGTTCTATACGTTGAAGATTAGCTTATGTGGATTTAATGGTCTAATGTTGAATGTTTCTAGATCATCTACTAGAAGTTTTAGAGGTCCGCATGAATTTTTGAGTATGATGTGGTCTGACAGTGTGTTGCTGGTCTCTGTCAATGTTCCTGAATGAGTTTTGTGTAATTCTTGTTTTCTCAATTTTTGTGGATGCTTATCTATTGTTTATTGATATTATGTGGTGTCTCTAGATCATTCTCTATCTTTTTGGTACATCCACATTATTCAGATAGTTCGTGGTTGAAGATCTTTGTGCGCATGTTTGGTTTTTCTTGTTCTTAGCCGACATGTTGTTGGTAGCGTGTTGTGGATCTTTGAGGTGTAATCAATTAAAGTATTCTTGTGTTGGAGATATTAATTTTGGTTTCCACTATGTTGTGGCTGACCTTGGTGGATACGCATTAAAATTTTATTTGTAAATTTGGGCCGACATTACAAATATATATTTTTTCTTTATCTAACGAAGAGGTGATGGAATTTCATGTAACGGATATATAAGGGAAACTAGTTCATTGTTGGATATGATGCTTCATGTGCTCCTATGTGTGTATGTGTGAATATCATTTGATTGTTGAGCAGAGTGTGAAGAAGAATGTGCAAAGTGTGAAGAAGTGTTGACCTTAATTGGTGCTATAATCAGGCTTGTGTAGAAGCTATTTTCTCAATTCACAAATCTTGGATGGTTTTAAAATCCAAACTCTATTGTTGGACAGTGAATCCTCTTTTGTAATTGAGCAGTGAGCTCTAGGAAGTGTGCCTAAATGCATGTGCATTCCCCTTATTATTTCTTTTATACTTCTAGTAGAGTATAATCTTGTTGACTAACATCCACTGTGGTTTTTCCCCAACAAAAGGTTTCCACGCAAAAAAAATATTTTTGTTCTTTGTCTCTTTGATGTGTTGATTGTTTATGGTTAATTGCTTATTCATCAGATCTGAGATTAAGTTAATATTTAAGAGAAGATTTTTATTTTCTATCACAATTGATTCACCCCTCCTTCTCAGTTGTGTGTCCTTGTGCCAACACGTAGATGGGACCAAAAAAAATATAATATTCACAAGTGTATGGAGCTATTTTATATTCTAGTGTATTTGTATGGTGGTGTGTAAATATTGTGACCATTGTAATGATTAGTAGAAAATTTACAAAAATTAGTGCATGAAGATTAAAATGGGATATTATCAGTCACTAAAAGATCAACTAGCGATATGATGGGATGGAAAGTGATAAGAGGATAGTAGGATGTGATAAGGGGGTATGATGGTAATAGATGACACAAAGATAGTGAGAGGACTTATGGAATAATGGAACTACCTTATATACATAGCACTTGTTTTCTAGGTTTGTACCATGGTAGTTGTCCAAGGCACAACAAGAAGTGGTTTTCACCATAGGAAAATACTATTTTTTGGGTTTTCAAGTGTAGAACTATTTAAGATGGGTGATTTTAAGTGGTTAATCCAAGGGTTTCCCTTATAGAGTATCCAATTAATAAGAACCTAATCCATATTTAGTTTTAATAAAATAAGGACCTAACCAGTTAGACTCAAACTTTCCTTTATTTTCTCAATCCTAGAGATTCTATTAATTTTCTTTGAGCACAAGGTTTCCAACTTATAATTCTATAGGGTGTTATTTTATTGTAGCTTCTTTGGAGGTAATTTTTGTAATATTGGAGATGGTTGAAGGTGTTGATACATCATTCATCTAGGATCTCTAATTAATGTAATCGTGCAGCTCAATATTATTCATCATTAATAATATTCTTTATGGATATGCATAATGATGAGATTTCAACTTCAATTGGAAGCATGGCTTGGGTGTCAAATATAATGGAATATGGACTAGTTCTGGGAGGTTTCTAAATGCTAGTGTGATATGCCCATAGGGTAGGATTAAGGTGAAGGTGTCAATCATGACTAGTATCATTAAAAAATTTCTTAAGGATTTTTAGCAAGGTTTTTTTAGTTTCCTTATCCTATCCATTACCTTGAGGGTAGTAGGGGGTGGACCAATGATGTTTGATATGGAAAATATTGAAAAGGGTGGGAAATTCATGATTATTGAATGGATTACCATTATCAGTAAATATGGTGGATGGAATTTCATAGCAACAAATGATCTAGTAATTGATTAACTTGGATATTTTGATTCCAGTAGTGAACATGAGGTGGATGGCTTCTACCCACTTTGTAAAATAATTCGTGGTGGTTATGATCAATTTATGGAATTTGGAGGATGAGGGATAGATCTTGTAGACTAAGTAAAGGCCTCATTGGGAAAAGGGATAAGGAGTAGTAATATATTTTAGTGCTTGTGACGGTGCATTAATGAAGTCTCCATGTTGTTGACATACGAAGCACTATTTGACATATTGACATGCATCATGCTCCATGGTAAGCCAATATTTTCATGTTCTAAGAAGATTCTTAGCCAATGCAATTCCACTACTATGTGCCCCATAAATACTATTTTCTACCTCTTATATATAATGTGATCTTAGCTAAATTTTTTCTTAAACATCATAGTAAGGAACCATCATAGCCTCGATGATAAAGTGTATTTCCTAGGAGGGTGTAACAGAATGTGTGTTGGATGAAGTATTTGTGTTGATTGCATGTAATATTTTGTGGAAGTGTTTGATTATGAAGGTAGGTATATAATCATGATATCAAGGGCACTTAGGACCAACAATTTTTGCAAACCATATTTGAATAGAGTACATCATATTCTAGAATTAGGAGTCATTCAACTAGAAAATCACACCTCTAACTATCTTTTGGCATGTCTAGCAATGATCCAATGGTGGAAATGAAATAAATAAAAAATCTAATTGAGACAAGGAACTTGTTCAAACTAGATGTTGGTGATTTAATTTTTGAAGCTATCTACCATGCACTTGTAGGGGAAGAGTTTATCAACTTTTTTTTATACTCATTTTAACTTGTTTGGTGATAAGCTTAGAGTTCCTATAGACTTAAAGCTAGGTGATATTTTATTGAATATCCATTCTTAGTCATGTGATCAATGCCTCATATTCTAACATATTTTTATTGTATGTAAATATTAATATGAAGGAATTTAGTATGAATTCTCATTCTGGAGTGACGAAGAGGATGGTCACCCTTGATTCATGCTATGTATAGGGCTAGATAAGGTAGATCTTCCATAGGGGTTGCTCATTGACCATGAAGATGGAATCATCTAGGAAATATATTCTCAAAAGATTTTTATATGTTAGAAGATTTTTTCTAGTTGATCTACAACAACTTGACCTTTGATGGATTTTTGATCCACGTAATCAATATCAAACTCGCTAAGGATAATGGCCCACTTAGCCATTCATGCTATAAGGGAGGACCTTAAAAAAGGTATTTGAGTGGATTTACCTTGTAAATGAGATATTTTTAATAAATAAGCATGTAATGTAATATTGTTTATGAGCTGAATACCACAACTAGACATGTTTTTGCATGGGAGTACATTTAAGCTCATAACCAACCAAGGTGTGGCTGATGTAGTATATTTCCCTTTCCTTTCTAGTTTTGTCATGTTGTGCCAAATGTTACCATAATGCTATATATTTTCTAAAGATATATCAAAAAGGGGTTGTCCTAGAATATGAGGCATAAGCATGAGTGTTAATTCTATGTATCACTTTATTTGATCAAAGGACTATTGGAAATATTTATCCCATTGAAAATTTATGTTCTTGCAAAGTGAGAGAATAGTTAACAGTTATCTATAAGTTATCTAATAAATCATTGAATGGCCTAGAGCTTGGGCCTTGAAATCTATGTAGTTGCTTGAGTGTCTTAGGTGGAGGACTTTTTTTGTGTCTCTAATCTTTGTCAGACCAACTTCTATTCCTCTTTGTGAGACAATGAATCCTAATAGTTTTCTAGAAGTGACACTAGAGACACACTTTTTTGGATTAATTCTCAATTGATATTTGGATTTACGGTCAAAGATACATTTGAGAAATTAAGTATTCCCTTCTCTTATCCTATATTTCCCTATTATTGCATCCACATAATCCTTTGTGATGATGTGATTAATATCATGAAATATAATTCGTATATCCCTTTGATAAGTATCCCATGCATTCTTAATGCCAAAGGGAATCACCAAATATTAAAAAATTTCCCATGGAGTAATGAATTTTGTTTTATGTTGGTCCTTTGTGTACATGCAAATCTTATTATATCATGACAAACCATCCATAATGAACATTACATGTGGTAAGTCATGAGATATACAATATTGATATTAGGCAATAGGAAGCCATCCTTCATACTTTTTTGAGATCTATGAAGTTGTTTCAAATACAAGTGCAACCAATTACCTTGTAAATTGATACAGTGTTAGAAACCCATTCTAGATAGTCAATTAGTTGGATGAAGACTACCTCAAGAAGGTTGTGTAGCTTTTTTTTACCAAGAGGAAAATTTGGGGGTACATATTCTTTATCTTTTTCTTGATAGGCTTTGCATGAGGATGCACGACCAAGAGGTGAACAAGAAAAGATGGGTCCAATCCATGAATATTAGCATAGGACCATGAAAAATTAGTGTATAATTTTTGTAAGATGGTTTCAAGAGATATTTTTATTTTCAACAGATGAGAGGGTAGCAGCCATAAATGTAATTTTTAGTTTTGCATATGTACCTAAATTAATTTCATGGCTCTAGACTCATCAAGATTGTAGATATTTCTGGCCTTTGTAGATATACAAGGGGAAGATTAATTACTTCATCCTTCAAGATCTCAAGAAGGTTTTTATAGAAATATATGTCCTTTATTTTGACTTTTTTAAAATATAATAAAGAGGTGTTCACTAGGTGATATTTTATTTTTTGTTCTTCAATTAAGGAACTCATCTTCCTTGAAGTACACATAAATTTTTAATTTATAGAAAAAACATGACTTAGGATCACCAATAGGTATGGTATTATGAATTCCTATAAACTCAATGAAGGCATCATCATTTTGGAACATGTCAAGGTTTGTAGAGCCTTGTTGGTCCCAATCTATGAGATCATAATAGTGGAGTGGAGGGTCAATTGTGAGGATAACATGTTTGTTGAAAAGTGGGTAGATATCCAAATCATCAAATAAAGCTATAATGATTATATTTATGGTATTATCCACAAAATTTGAGGTTATCTCATCATGTTTAGAGGTATTAATTATTCTACAAAGTGTGCTTGTGGAGGTATATATCCAATTTCTCTTCTATAGAATTTGGTTGGAGGATAAATGGTTTGTACAATACCGTGTTCATTGATGCCTTATATTTTCCTTGATAGTTCATGTTTTGACTCATATGGAGGAGAATAGGGAATTTTTCTTGTAATTACTTAAAAATATTATCCTTTGTAGCTAATTATTCTTTTTACAACCATTTTTAAATATCTTCTTTAGTTTTTTAATCTTCTAATGTGTCTAGTGACCAAAATATAATGGATCCATACTCTTAAATATTTGGTGCATCCTAAAATGTTTTTTAGGATGGTTAGCCATACAAATAGGAAGAAAGAGGAATTTTTCCAATATGAAAGGCATCATGCAACTCATATTCTTCACAACATTTACTAGTGATGTTAAACTCATAGATTATGGGATCAAGAATATTGGATGAGGTGGATAAGGATGATAAAGTATTTGGGTTGATATAAGATGAAGCCTTAGTTATATTTGACATTGAAACATTAGTACTTAGAGAATGATGATACTACTAATAGGAGGCTTCCTAACATTGAAAGTATTCAAAAGGATTTGAATCAAAATAAATGGTGACTTTGATTTCATTGTGAAGGAATTTAACACATTGGTGGTAGGTGGATGGGATGTCTTTCATGGAATGTATCTATGGGCATCTATGAAGGAGATCATATGGAGGTCAAGATCAACAACATGACATGTATTGTATTACATACAAGGTTGGGCCCACTTGTATAGGAAGACATATAGTGCCCTTAAAATATCACTTCGCATTATCATATTATTTGATGGTGATGAATTGAAGCTTCAAATTTATAGTATAATATCCCAACTATTTAGTGAACTTTAATGTACATAGATTTAAGGTACATCCACTATCAAGTAGGAATTACTTTACCTTGAGTTTTGTTGTAAGGACATCAATTTGTAATGTTTTATTATAGGATGGGTTGATGGAAGGAATTTTATTTTGGCTAAAGGAAAGTTGATAAGTAGCCAAGAGGTGGTCTACAAATGCTTGAAATTTCTTAGGTTCAATTTCATTAGAAACATGTGATTCTTGTAAAGATCAATTCAATATATCTGACTAGATTGGGGATGATTTAAGAAGCTTGATGATGGATATTTGTATTGGAGTATTCCCAAGATGTTCTAAGATGTTATGTTGGGGTCTTTAAGAGGATGAAGTGGATGGTCCTAGGAGAATAACCCTACCATATCTAGTGGTGACAACACAATAGGGTTTTAATATTTTATGTTTATAGTTGCAACTTATGAGGATTATAGGTGATGCATCCCACTATGTTATCATAGTTATGGGGCTCTCATTATATTGGACATTATTAGTGAAATTATTTTGATAATTATTTTGGTTGGGATTGGTGGATGAGGATGGATTTCCTTAGGAATGTTTTAGGAGTGGATTTTTATATATCCCTAGTTGATAATTTGGTGAGGAGGATGAATCTTCCTATATCTCTATGTTTGTATGATCAATTATCTATCTTGAATGTAATTTTTTAGGTTCATGCATTTGTTCATTGCATTTCCTTTAATCCTATGCTAATCACAATTTAGGTTTTATTTATACCAATATGGTGTAGGTTTGGAATGATTGAAGGGTTGTTTCATAGGAAATGTGACCATATTTTCTTGTATGAGTTTCCTTAACAAAATGTCCATTTTTTCCACAAGAGTGATAAATTTCCTTTTGGGATTATTTTTGAGATTTTTTTTAGGTTATCCCTAATGGACTAAAATTGTGTTAGTATCATAGGACGTGGTTGTACCTTAATTTATATTTGGTGTACATGTTTATTGCACATGTTTAGCAACTGTAACACCGTCACTAACAATGTTCTTGTTTTTAGCCCAAAATTGTGGCATGTCCTTGGATTCTTTATTATTATTTTCATTATAGATATTTACTAATCCTTTGGATATAAGATCATTTTAAATGGTTACCCCTTTTTCTATTATCTCATAAAATTTGGAGGCATAATGTATGTACAACTAAAATTGCATCTCTTGATTTAAGTTCTAAATGAAGATGTCAATGAGTTTTTGTGGTCATAGAAAAAGGGAGGTGATTAGTGAGTCCTCTCTACTTAGCCAAATATGTTGCAAATCTCTCACCATTATGTTTCTTGGAATTAAAAATATCAAGAATGGTGACCTTATGTTAAATGTTATAGGATAAATGAGAATTTTTTTATATAGGTATTCAAAGGTTGAGACAAAACCTTAAGCAAGTGTCATGAACCATTCCAAGGCTTATGTTCCTAAGCTATGGGGAAACAAACATACCAAATATTAATAATTATATGTAAATTATTGGCATTTCATCAAGAATTATTTTTCACGGTGCCATCATGGTACTAGGGATCATTGTAATAACCACCCCTAATTTTTTTTATTTTTTAAAACTCATTAGCATCAAAACATAAAGCAATGATAATCAACTTGATCAACTTCCTTCCACTTTTTTATCACCCAATTCCCAATGTGGGAAAGGTGATAGAATACGGTGGCAAGGATTATATTAAATTGCTTCTGAAAGTAAACCTCTTGTTCAATGGGGTGAGTAGAGCACATTGACTTATGTAATGGCTAGGGTAATGCAATAATAAAAGTAAATCAGCTCTACCACTTTTCAGCAGTGAGAGAAATCCCAAGGACAACTTATTTAATGGGTTGAGTACAAGTGAACCACTTATTTAGTGGGTTAAGTACAAATGAACCACTTGTTCAATGAGGTCAACAATGAAATCCACTAATGTAGTGGGGTAAGTAGCATCAAAAACAACATGAGCAACTCACTGGTGGTACTACCACACAGTGTTACAATACTAGCCTATATCAATTCTCCAATTCTAAGATATACATCTTTGTTACAATAATTTATGAAATGAACCAATTGGAAACCCCCCAAAGTGTGGTTAATTGACAAAACAAGTCACCCAGCTTGACATAATGATATTATATCTCTTAAATTTTGAAATAGGATGTTGGTAATGAACTCTTCCTCACTAGAAATGACTGTTATAAGTTTGTTGCTATTGAAATCAGAAGTTGGTCTAAACAAGGATGGATAGAAGATTATTTTATTTAATTTTTTGAAACACTCTCCAATGCACTATATCACCTAGAGTCTCTTCACTAGCCCTAGAAACCTCCTAGGAAGTGAATAGTAGTCAATAACAGATGTTAAATGATCAGATACAACCAACTTATCCTTACTTGTAGTGGTACGACTTGCTTGGGGGGCGACTTGAAACTAAAAAATTCAAAAACACCCTTTTAACACCTACAATTCCTCCAACCTAGTCACCTATCACAGAGAAACTAGTTTTCATATCTCAATTTCATTGGTTGCATTAATTTAATGTTAAGTTAACTGAAATAATTAAGAAAAAAAGGAAATTATCATTTAATTTTTATGGATTTGATAAATGTGATGATATATTTGGATTTGAATATCTTGTAATTTTATGATTTAAGAGAATTATTCCATAATATTATTGGTTGAAGGTTATTGATAAGTGGAAAAGTGTAAGAATGTGTGTGCAAGAGCAGGTCGAAGGACGAGAACTTGATTAAGGTAGGAATGCTTAGCTGGATGACAATGGTAAGCAAGGATGGAATTTGGAATCTTACACACACCAAAATAGATTATGACATCTACATTGTTTACAATTGATAGATAACATTTATATTGCATGAAATTAAAATTTGGTGAATAAGTAGTCTTGTGAAAGAAACAAATTCAATGCATCCTTGACTTACTCTATTTATCTCAAATTTTGATGACAAATGATATCAAAAATGCAAATTCTATCATGTATAAAAGTCATATGGAAATGAATTTGTTATTTGTTCAATTTGACAAATTTGAAAAAAATAGATCTTTGAATAGAAAATGGAAAATATATGATAAGAAATGCTTGTGAATTCTTTTATATGAATAAATATGACCATAAACCCATACACATAGATACATATATATGTGGGTGAAAGCCATATATATATAAGTACATATATGTCTACATAAAAAATGTATTACATGGGAAATAATGAGGAATTCGTAAACCCCCACCCCAATAATGAAAGGAATAAGGGCCGACCCCTCTATGTTGGGAAGTAATAGTCAGTGCTATAAAATAGGAGTGGGTAGCCAAATAATGGGGAAAATGGAGACAAAGAATTAAGACCACTATCTCTGAAATTAGCAAGGGGGAATTATGGTTAGAAAGGGGATCAAAGAAACTAGCAAAAGAAGGAAAAATCAAGGAAAAGTGGGATAGAAGGAGAGGAAAACAAGGGTTGAGTAGTTGTTGTCATTATCAGAGAAGGAAAAATCATTCAATAAAATGCACCAGCTGAGGTATTCTGAATCCAGTTTTGAATTGTTTCCTCTTGAATCGAATGAGTTGCATTATATGTGAAATGATGGAAATAAACCTATGCTTTTATATGTTGAGTCATGAAAATTTTTGTTTTCTTTTGGTTATCATGTTTTCCTTGTAGGTCAACCCATGTCAATTTGTTCATTGGGGCTGAGCTTCCATGAAAACTTATTTCTTTGATATACCCTGCACAGGGAATTCGGGTTACTCACCCATGATGGGGATTTCCACTCGTATTTCATTCATTCTTTCATGGTCATGGCCATACGACCCGACCAAAGTAGTTATATTTCATTGATTTCAGCTATCTATTACCAGCGTTCTATGAGTGACAAGTCAAGTGATGTTTATCGCTTGATATCTCATCTTTGATGAGATACATGTAACATGTTGTACCCACATTTAATGTTGTGATAAAGGTGGTGAATCATACCCTACTGAATGGAAGGGTTGAGTGTCATTTATATTGTTCCTTTTATCTTATGTTTATGCTCAAATGCATGAAAGTTATAATAATAGTACATTGTGTTTCCAATGCTAGGCCATTATCAGGCTACAAATATTGAAATCATTTGATTATACATGCACGTGTATATATATGTATGTATATGTATATATATATATGTATGTATATATATACACACATATACATATATATATATATGTGTATATATATACACATATATATATATGTATATGTATATGTGTATATATATATATACACATATATATATATGCTGTATATATATATATATATATACACATATATATATGCTATACATATACATACATATATATACATATATACATATATACATATACATATGCATATGATATATATAGATGTATATATATATATATATATAGTATATATATATATGTATATATATGTATATATGTATATATATGTATATATGTATATATATGTATATATGTATATATATGTATATATGTATATATATGTATATGTATATATGTATATATATATGTGTATATATATATGTATATATATATATGTATATATGTGTGCCTTAGAAAAATGACCCCTTATCATTTTCATGGCCTTTTAGGTCTTTTTTCATGGTGTTTGATCTATTTTTCTTTGATTTTATGTTGCAACATGGTTTGAACATGCATATTTAGGTACTAAAATTTAAATAATGATGTCTTGCAAAGGTGTTGTGAAGTGTTGTAAGACATTTCTACATTCTTCTAAACTCTATTCATTACAATTCACCTAAAAATCACCTTTTTACACATCATCAAGTCCTATTTTGAAGTGTTGTAAAGTCTTGTAACAAGATTTCACGCTTTTCTAGGCATATCTTCACTATTTATCCCTTTCTTATGACGTATTTGACCCCTTCATGCCCTCATATGCTTTAATTAAGTGTATTTTTTAATGTAAGACCAACAAATAACATTAAATACAACTTAATTCCTGACACATTTTCAGGTCCTAGGTGGGACCCATTCACCATGGGTGGCGAATGAGTCCCCCTTTGGCCCCAAATTCAAAATATTTTAAATTTCTTTTCAGGTTTTTATTCAAAAAAACTTGATGTCAGCCTGTGATGAGGTATGAACAGTTAACTAAGGCACAAGATTGTATAAATAAGTGATTTTCACCTCATTTTACATCTCCTACAATCTTCTCATTCATTCAAACAATATCATTCACACATCTAAGTATTCAAGCATCTTACAACATCAATTCAAGCAATATTCAAGCACTTTCGAGCATCCATTGACATTACTTCAAATTTGCATCATCAAGGATTTGGTAAGTTGATATCACTTGCATGTTATTAGTTTTTCATTCTCTTGCATTTCATTCTTTTATTAAGGGTTTGATTACCAAAGTGGGGTTTGACCAAGGAAAACCCCTATTTGCTTTAACCCTCAACCATTTTTCCCCTTTTGCATGTGTGTTTGCAGACCTAGGTAAGCAGATTTAACAAGATTTTTGGTGTTGAAAAGTGGAGAACAAGTCAACTAGGTGCTTCAAGTCAACTCATTCATATTTAAAGCTTGGAGAAGGTTTTTTGTCCATTTCCTACATAATTGACTTCGGTAACCCGACAATCAAAGATTTCTAGATCTGGTGTTTCAAAGTTGTCTCTTGATTTTTCAAAATTTTGGGAGAGGACTGATTCTCCACCAGTGGTGAATGAGTCTCACCTTAGGACTAAAAAATCTGAGTTTTGTCAGATTCTAGATCCCAACTGTCAGAAACCAGTTTCTGACACTTTTTCACCAGCAGGAGGACTAATTAGCCACCCTGGGTGAATGAGTCCCACTGTGAAAATTTAGTAATTCTAGTCAGCATTCACAACATTGTAGATTCATCAAATAATTCCCAAGTGCACTCTATTTCATCCCATTCCTTTCTGTTTTGCATTATTTCTTCATTTAGTTCATTGTTTACATATCATAGTGTGTTTTCAAACATAGTTAAAATCTTAGTTTTTCATTCATATTCATTCATTTAGATAATACAATTGCATTTATTTTACTTCAATTAGCTTAGACAACATTCCACATAACATTATTTGAATGAACCCTTAGCATTTTTGGGACCTATCTCTCTCCTTTTAGGTGAAAAACCCTAGAAGAGCTAGAGAATCACATAGGAACCAAAAATCAATGGTTCAATATGTATATATATATACATGTATATATACACGTATATATATGTATATATATATATACACGTATATATATGTATATATATATACACATATATATATTGATATTTACTTTGTTCACTGTCGATCTTTCTAATGATATTAACTGAGTCAAAGTATCGACTATACTCTATTCTTTCAATATGTATTTAAAATTTGATTCACTGTAATGTGGGTTGAACCATGGCTCTTTAGATATTGGCTAAATGAAAGACCATAAGGTAGGTGATATCATATTATCACTCCATGATAACATGTGTATTGGTACCCTCATGTGAAATGGAATTTTGATGAATAGAGTGCTTTTATTTTATAGTGTTCTCATATTCATTAGAATATTATAATGGTGAATTAAAAACCAATCCACGAATGGACACATTGACCAAAAAAAGATCAAACATAGAACCTATTTAGTATCATTTGAAAGGTACATTATTCTATTGATATATCACTTTTCTAGTATTGATTTATTATGGATATCATATTCATCTATGTTTCATTTGAATTGTTCTTAGTTCCTTGAAAGACAAGAAACTATGGACTAATTGTCTCATTTATATCTTGACAAGGATAGATGTTATAGATAAATTTTAAATGGAGCATCTGAATGAAGTGATGTTTTCTTTTCTGAATATGAGAAACCTATATGTAAGAAATATTTTCTCTATTTATTCAAAATGTATACGCATATTCTCAATTATGTTCATTTCTAGGCATATATGTGTACATGCATAAATGACAATTTATTCATGTGCACATACATGTGGTATACCTTCTGATTCATCTTGATTAAGATTATTAAACTTCATTTGCAAATGGAACAAATTGTAGAAATGTAATAGTATTGATTTGCAATTTGAGACTATATAGAAGATAGACTTATGATGAATAGATGAATGGTTATACTAGATTAATATGAATAGTGGTTGATAATATAAAAATAGAATGATACAAGAATTAAAAGGTAGATTGTAGCACACTAGATTTGTTGCTAATGGGTGGTCTAAAGGGAGGGATACCCATTTATATGATGAGCTTTTCTTTCGAGAATAGGTGCCCAAGAGTATAGATTTGTTTTTCCAAATCTAATCTAAGTTGCATTTTATGCAGCATGAGCTTGGCCAAGCTTTGCAATCATTTTTACTTACGGAATAGACTATTATTATTTATCCTCTCTCTGTTGTACTTTCTTACTACCTAACATGGAACTTGCAAATTCTAGATGTAGATAGAAATGCATGTAGTTAGGCACCCATAGATTCCACCTTGCAAAATGTATCTCTTTCTAAGTGTTTTGTGCAGGGTCGGGTATTCTTCGATTGACTGAAGAATTTTGGGGAAGCATTGCTTCGTGATTGGGTGGAAAAGAACCTCAACTATGTTCTCATCCACCAATGGAGGTGAGCTATTATAGAGGAATCATATCAAAATTCTATTTATGTAAATGTATAATTGATGTAACTGATGAAATTGTTGTAATAGATGCAATTATTGTAAATGATGTATTGACTTTGAGGCATTGAAAGCCAAGTCAAATTTGTAAATTGACTATTGACATTTGGAAATGAGTATATATTCAGTTAATTTGTTTATTTATGGACATGAAATTGCTAAATGGAAATAGTTAGGTGATTTGTGTCATAAATTTTATATTCATAAAGTTAATTTTTAATTTATTTGAGGAAAATCTAGTTGATCATGTTACATTTGGTATCAGAGCTCAAGGTTCAACTATAGACCTATGATCTCACGATGGTTGAACTAGGGAATAGTAGACCCTTGACTAGATTTGAGTTACCTAGAAAGTGACCAATCTAAAATTGGTTGTAGGAGATGGGAAGGTCTAAGTCAGGAAGAAAGAAGGGAAAAACTATTAGGGCTTTGAAGAAGCCAGTCATTTTTGAAGAAAATATTAAACCCGAGAACCAACCTAAGAATCCTAATGATGAAAATATAGCACACACTGTCACACATCTCAAGTTGGAGAGAGGCAAAAAATTGAGGAGTCCAAGTGAACTCCTAAGGCTATGAAACCCTCCACATTTAGAGACTGATCGATAGGATGTGGACCTAGTGCACCTCTATTGACTAAGGAGGAGAAGGAGTGGTTGCACGCACATCTTGCCTCACCCAAAAGGGAAGATTTAGATTTGGATGAGGATCTAGAGGAATTTTCTCTTGCCAATGATGAGGGAACTACTTAGAGCAGAAAATCTTTTGTAAATAAGGATTAGTGTAAATCCAAAATTTAATATAAATAAAGAAATCCTTTTTTTCATTGTCCAAGAGCACGAACTTGAAGGCTTGTCTTGATATGAATGTGAATAAATGTGTATATCTCTCCTAGATTACATGTTGTGTGTAATGTATTGTATAGATACAATGGTTTAAATGTAAAACCTTGTGTTAAGATGCACTAAACACGAGTGTGGCATAGGTCTAGTGTGAGTCATTATGGTGACCACTTGATAAGAAGCAGGCAATAGCAGACAAGACAATGAGCCAAGAAAGAGGCTAGATAAAATCCTAGAACTCTTGAACTAGAAAGAAACTCAGATGGACCATTTGGAACAAGAGGTCTGAGGGGTGCGGGAAGATCGGAATTTTAGGAATGAGATACTTGACCAAGGAGAAAGGGCCCAAGGGAATCCTTATCAAGGTCGAATTGAGGAAGAGCTGGGGAAGGATCTTAAGAAGGTAGTACCAATGAATTTTGATGGAAAGGCCATCAAAGATGGGGCAAAGGCCTAGATCATAGAGATTGAAAAATATTTTGGACTTCGCAACCTGTCAAACCAAACTAAGGCTACTTGGGTTGCATATCAATTATCTAGATAGGCAGCTACTTGGTGGGACAATGAGAAGGAAGAAGGGAGACTCCACAAGAGAAGATCACTTGAGAGTTTTTCCTCCAATATTTCAAGAAGAGATGGCTACTACAACTTTTATTTGACAAGAAGATGAATAAATTTTAGAACCTAAACCAGGGTGGCCTAATGGTAGCGCAGTATTGGGAGAATTTCACCAACTTGCTCAAGTATGTGTCACAATATCAATCTGATGAGTTTTTCCAAATTTGAAAGTTTATACTGGGACTAAGACCCCACATTGGAGCTGAAGTGGATCTTCATAATCCTCTCATGATGGAAAAATCATTTGAGAAGGCCATTAAGCAAGAACAGAAGCTACAACAATTGTCCAATCTTTGTAAAGGATCAAACTCCAAGCCTCAGTTCAGAAACAAATGGTTTTAGAAGGGAAATGAACATAAGGAAACTAAGTCCCATCAGATTAGGAGTTTGAAAAGGGAAGGCGAACCTCTGAAAGAGGAAGAAGGAAACCAAGGTGGAAGGAATAAAAGGGCTAACAAGAACAAAGAAAGCTATAACAATAACCAAGGGTACTCAAAAGAAGATAGGTTTGGAGGTTGAAAAGGACCACGTGATGGGTGTTACACTTGTGGGGGAGACCATTATGCATCCAATTTCCCTCAGAAGTAAAAGTCATGGAAGGAAGGAAACCAGCAACAAACCCCGCAATACAAAATTCATGCGGCGGTGGATAACAAGAAAGCTGAGTACCAAGCTTCTCCAATATGATTGACGGGTAAGCTCTATGGTTGAACTGTTTCTATTTTGATAGATACTGGAGCTAATGAGTGTTTCATAGATCCTAGAATGATTTCTAAGCTGCCCATTTGACATGGATATCTCAAAAATTCATGGTCTATTTAGTATGGGAATTAAGCAGAGTGGGAAGTAGATTCATGTTTCTTTCACGAGTTAGAACTTCCCAAATTCCTGACCCAAGTTGACATTTATGTGGCACCATTAGGATCCTATGATGTAATCTTAGGAATCAACTAGTTAACTATGCACAAGGTTGTTGTAAATTGTGAGGATAAGATGGTGAGTTGAATGGATGACTATGGGAACCCGGTTGAGATACAAGGAATACAGCGACCCCTGGAGCTTAGGTAGATCTCAGCTATGTAGCTCAAGAGAGCTCAAAGAAAGGGTTGTGTCATATATGATGTGCATGTGAGTGAACCTAACAATGAGAAACCATACCTAGATAATTATCCAATCCTTAAGGAATTTGAGGATGTGTTTCTCAAAGATCTCACTGAGATGCCTCCAAAATGAGAATTTGATTTCTCCATTGATCTAGTGCTAGGAGTTGAGCCATAGTCTAAGGCCCTGTATAGCATAACCACCACAGAACTTTATGAATTGAAAGCCCAATTACAGGAACTGTTATGCAAGGAGCTTATTAGACCTAGTGTGACACCATGGGTCCGAGCACCATTTATCTTTGTGAAAAGGAAGGATGGAACCTTGCATCTGTGTATTGACTATCATATTTTGAACAAGGAAACCATCAATAACCATTAGGGTGATCCCACAAAGCTGGTTTACAATTTCTGGGAGATTCTAATTTTTGTTGAAATCACATATTTTTAGAAAATATAATGATTTAAGCCTTAAAAAAATTTATTTAAAGTATTCCAATTGAAGAGGGTTTGATCAAACTACCTTAGATCAAACCCCCTTGGATAGAACCCCGCTAGTTTTAAACCATACCTATAACAGAGTCTTATTTACACCTATCAAAGTGCTAATAAAAAACCACTTTTGATTTACCTTTTCGGGGATCAAATGAATTCATTTAAAATTTATTTTTTGTAAGTATGTATTCCTTATTATAAGATTTCCAAAAAGTATAATTTTAAATAAATTTAATTTTATTATTATATTTATTTTTTATTTCTTGCGAATGTAGGTTTTTCACCAAAAATCAAGCTCTTTGTTCTACACGTGGAAAAATAAAAGATTATCAAAAAAAAATTCAAAAATATGAGTGCACCAAATATTGAAGTCCTTGATCCAACAAAAAAAAATGAATTTCGATACATACAAAAATAATTATGTGTTATACGGTCCGCCTATTTCTGAATTGTAATTGGTTTGACTTCGAAACTTGATTAAGGAAAAAATATTCAATAAAACACTATGAAACCAATTTTGGAAGCACTAGACATCGTAGTTACAAATCTAAATTCAAAAAAAATAGAATTTTATCCTTCATGGAAAAAAATTTGTGTTATACAGTGAGTGTCACTCCTTAAAAATGGTGTTTACTGAAAAAAACTAGTTTTGAAGGAGGTGGAAAAAAAAGTGCAATCTGATTCCAAAAATTTTGAAAAAAATATATTTAGAATCTACAAACAAAATGTCACAAATGACTAGTTTGCATCATCTTCAAATTCCTCGCGGTTTAGCTGCTATAGGTGCCCAAAAGTGGAGATTTAGTTAGAAAAAATCAGTTCAGTGTCTAGTTTGGCCAAAAATTGTAAACCAGTATTGTAGGATCACCCATTACCCTCTTCCAAGGATCAACAAATTATTTTCTCAGATAAGGGAGTGAGAATATTCTCAAAAATAGATCTCAGATCCAGATACCATCAGTTGAGGATAAGGGAAAAATATATTCCAAAAACGTCTTTTAGAACTTGGTATGGGCATTATGAGTTCACCATTGTACCTTTTGGGTTGACCAATGCACTCGCAGCCTTCATGAATCTTATGAACAATGTGTTCCAAGACTGTTTGGATGATTTCGTCCTAATATTTATTGATGAAATTTTAGTTTATTCCAAGTCTATAGAGGAGCACAATCGGCACCTAGGGATAGTCTTATAGCATCTAAGGGAAAAGAAGCTTTTTGGAAAGCTATCTAAGTGCTTGTTTTATCAGGATAGGGTGCATTACTTAGGTCACATTATCTCAGGTGAGGGAGTCTCTGTAAACCCTAGGAAGATAAAAGCAATTATGGAATGGATGACACCTTAAAGTGTGACAAAAGTGTGAAGCTTTATGGGCTTTATTTGACACTGTAAAAAATTCATGCAAGGATTTTCCAAAATCATAGCTTCGATAACATCCCTCTAAAAGAAAGGAAAGAGGTTTGAGTGGACGAAGAAGTGTGAGGCGCAAGCTTTCTAACTCCTAAAGGAGAAACTCACAACAACACCAATATTAATTATTCTAGATCCCAATGGTCAATTTTTAGTGATCACAGATGCTTCAGGAGACAGAGTAGGAGCAGTGTTAATGCAAGAAGGGAAAGTAGTGGCGTATAAGTCTAAGAAGTTGAAGTAGCACAAAGATAATTATACACCACACAATCTGGAATTAGCAGCTATAATGCATGCCTTACAGATGTGGAGGCACTATCTTTTGGGAAAGCCATTTGGGATAAAAATAGATCATTTGGGGTAGAGATACATTTTCACTCAACCAAACCTCAATGCAAGATAGAGGAGATAGCAAGAATTCCTTAGTGAGTATAATTTCAAAATTAATTATATAAAAGGAAAGGAAAATAGAGTGTATGATGCTCTTAGCAGAAGAAGGCATCTAGCAGCCATGACCTCTATGAGATCTAATTTGAGGTAGTAAGTGATGTAGCATTTGGAAGATGATGAGCATTATGAAAGAGTGAAAAGGGCTCTATAAGAAAATCCATTGGACCATTGATTCGATGGGTATGAGTTTAATTTGGATGGTATCTTGAGATATCAAAGGTGGATGTATATTCCAAATTCTGGAGAGCTTAGGAAGTTGGTCCTAGAAGAAATCCAAAATGCACCATATTCAGGACACCCTGGAGTTACAAAGATGATCATGGAATTGAAAACCTTCTACTATTGGCTGAAACTCAAGAAGGACGTAGTGGAATACATAGCCATATTCTTGGAGTGTTAGTGAGTCAAGGCTAAACACATGCATCTAGCAGGGCTTCTTTATCCTCATATTATACCTGAGTACAAATGGAAAGTGATCAGCATGGATTTTGTGTAGGGGTTACCTCTAAGTAAGAACATACATGATTTCATTTTGGTAGTAGTCGATAAGTTGACTAAGGTGGCACATTTTATTCTAGGGAACCTTAAGGCTAGATTGTTGACCTTGGCCAAGAAATTTTTCCTATAGATCTTTTGATTACATGGAGTTCCAAAGACCATTATATCCGATAGAGATACATGGATGACATCAAGGTTCTAGACAACCTTAAATGAAGCATTGGGAACTAAGCTAAACTTCAGTTCATCCTACCATCCTCAGACTAATGGGAAAACTAAAAGAGTGAACTAGGTAGTAGAATATCTCATTTGGATGCACTACATGGATCAGCAATATAAATGGGAAGAGTATCTACCACTAGTAGAATTCTCTTATAACAACTCCCATTACGGATCCTTGGGTATGGCACCTCTCGGGGCTCTATATGGGTGAAAGTGTTGTACTCCCATTATTTGGGACAGATTGGAAGACAGGATCATAGTGGGTCCTGAAATTCTAAAAGAAATGGAAGAGCATATGAGACTTATTAAGAGCAGACTGAAGGAGGAAAAAGATAGACAGAAGAGCTATGACGACAGAAATAGAACCTTTATATAGTTTTCAATCAAATACAAGGTATTTTTAAGAGTCAAGCTACATAAGAGCTCTATTACCTTTGGGAAATCATCCAAGCTATCTCCAAGATATGTGGGCTTGTTTGATGTGTTGGAAGTAATCAACCCGGTTGCATACAAACTTTCTCTACCACCTACTCTAGCTTGACTCCATAATGTGTTTCATGTTTCTTTGCTTAAACCATAGCACCCTGATGCATCTCATATACTTGATTGGCATTCTTTATAGGTGGAGGATCCAAGAGTGGTGCTACTGGAGCCCATTATAATTTTGGATAGATGCAACATTAAGTTGTGAAATAGAGACATTGTTCAATATAAGGTCCAACGGGATCAGTATTCTAAGGACAGTGCTACATGGGAAGATGCAAAGGAAATAGAATGCTCCTTCCCTCATTTGGTTTCTTAGAAAGACTATTGATGGTTACTATAAACTATTGCTTAAAATTTTGATTAAAGTGTTATGATGTTTTGTCTTGGAAACAGTGTGATTTGATGAACATATGTGAATCAATTTATTTGGTCAAACATTGGGATGATGTCTCCTTCTAGTGGGAGGGATATCACATCTCAATTTTATTGCTTGCTTTAATAATGTTAAGTTAATTGAAATAATTAGGAAAAAAATAAATTATCATTTAATGTTTAAATGGATTTGATAAATGTGATGATATATTTGAATTTGAAGATCTTGTAATTTTATGATTTAAGATAATTCAATAATATTATCGGTTGAAGGTTATTGATAAGTGGACAAGTGTAAGTATGTGTGTGAAGGAGAAAGTCAAAGGATGAGAACTTGATTGAGGTAGGAACGCTTAGCCGGATGACAATGGTAAGCAAGGATGAAATCTGGAATCTTACACACACCACAATAGATTATGACATCTATATTGTTTACAATTGATAGATATCATTTATATTGTGTGAAATTGTAATTTGGTCAATAAGTAATCTTGTGAAAGAAACAAATTTAGTGCATCCTTGACTTACTCTATTTATCTCAAAGTTTGATGATAAATGATATCAGAAATGCATTCTATCATGTATAAAAGTCATATGGAAATGAATGTGTTATTTGTTCAATTTGACAAATTTGAAAAAAAAAATAGATCTTTGAATAGAAAATGGAAAATCTATGATAGGAAATGCTTGAGAATTCTTGCATATGAATAGAATGTGACCATTAACCTATGTACATATATATGTGGGTGAAAGCCATATATATATAACTACATATATGTCTACATAAAAATGTATTACATGGGAAATAATGAGGAATTTGTAACCACCCCACTCAATAATGAAAGGAATGAGGGTTGAACCCTCTATGTTGGGAAGTAATAGTCGATGCTAGAAAATAGAGGGAGTGGGCAACCAAATAATGGGAAAAATGGAGACAAAGCATTAAGACCACTATCTCTGAAATTAGTAAGGGGAAATCATGGTCAGAAAGGGGATCAAAGTAATCTAGCAAAAGAAAGAAAGAAAAAAAGGAAAATCGGGACAAAAGGAGAGGATGGTGGGGGTTGAGTAGCTATTGCCATTATTAGAGAAGGAAAAATCATTAAAAAAATGCACCACCTGAGGTATTTTGAATCTAGTTTTGAATTGTTTCCTCTTGAATCGAATGAGTTGCATTCCATGTGAAATGATGGAAATAAGCCCATGCTTTTATATGTTGTGTCATGAAAAAATTTGTTTTCTTTTGGCTATCATGTTTTCCCTATAGATCAACCCATGTCGATCTATTCATTAGGGTCGAACCACCATGAAAAATTGTTTCTTTAATATACCTTGCACAGGAAATTCGAGTTACTCACCCATGACGGGGATTTCCACCCATATGTCATTCATTATTTCATGGTTGTGGCCATACGGCCCAATCAAAGTATTTATATTTCATTGATTTCAGCTATTTGTTACCAGCTCTCTATGAGCGACAAGTTGAGTGATGTATCTCACTTGATATCTCATCTTTGATGAGATACATGTAACATATCATGCCCACCAAATGTTATGATAAAGGTGGCGACCCATACCCTACTTAATGAAAGGGTCGATTGTTGTTTATATTGTTCCTTGTATCTTATGTTTATGTTTGATGCATGATAGTTATAATAATAACACATTGTGTTTCCACTACTAGGCCATTATCAGGCCATGAATACTGAAATCATTTTATTATACATGCATGTGTATATATATATATATGTATATGTATATGTATATATGTGTATAAATACATGTATATATATGTATATATATACATGTGTATATATTGATATATACTTTGTTCACTATCGATATTTCTAGTGATATTAACTGAGTTGAAGTATCAACTATACTCTGTTCTTTCAATATGTATTAAAAGTTGATTCATTGCAATGTCAATTGACCCATGGCTCTTTAGATATCGGCTAAATGAAAGACCATAAGGTAGCCGATATCATATTATCACTCCATGATAACATGCACATCGATACCCTCATGTGAAATGGAATTTTGATGAATAGATTGTTTTTCTTTTACGGTGTTCTTATGTTCATTAGAATATTATTATGGTGAATTAAAAATTGATCCACGAATGGACACGTTGACCAAAAAAAGAAAAACCATAGAACCTATGTAGTATCATTTGAAGGGTACATTATTCTGTTGATATATCACTTTTCTAGTATTGATTTATTATGGATATCATATTCATCTATGTTTCATTTTAATTGTTCTTAGTTCCTTGAAAGATAAGAAATTGTGCAATAAGTGTTTCATTTGTATCTTAACAAGGATAGAAGTTATAGATAAATTTTAAATGGAGCATCTGAATGAAGTGATGTTTTCCTTTTTGAATATGAGAAACCTATAAATAATAAATATTTTTTCTATGTATTCAGAATGTATATGCATATTTTTAATTATGTTCATTTCTAGGCATATATGTGTACATGCATAAATGACCATTTATGCATGTGCACATACATGTGGCATACCTTTTGATTCATCTTGATTAAGAATATTAAACTTCATTTGCAAATGGAACAATCTGTAGAAATGGAACAGTATTGAATTGTAATTTGAGACTATATAGAAGATAGACTTATGATGAATAGATGGATGGTTATACAAGATTAAAATGAATAATGGTTGATAATATAGAAATAGAATGATACAATAATTTAAAGGTAGATTGTAGCACACACTAGATTTTTTGCTAATGGGTGGTCTAAAGGGAGGGATACCCCTTGATATGATGAGCTTTTCTTCCAATAATAGGTGTCAGAGAGTGTAGATTTTCTTTTCCAAATCTAATTTGGGTTACATTTTATGCAGCATGAGCTTGGCCAAGCTTTGCAATCATTTTTACTTACAGAACAGGCTATTATTATTTATCCTCTCTCTATTGTACTTTCTTACTACCTAACATGGAAATTGCATATTCTAGCTATAGATAGAAATGCATGTAGTTAGGAATGCACAGATTTCACCTTACAAATAGTATCTCTTGCTAAGTGTTTCATGCAAGGTCGGGTATTCTTTGATTGATTGAAGAATTTTGGGGAAGCATTGCTTGTGGTTGGGTGGAAAATCACCTCAACCATGTTCTCATCCACCAGTGGAGGCGATTTTTTATAGAGAAATCATATCATAATTCTATTTATGTAAATGTATCATTGATGTAACTGATGAAATTGTTGTAATAGATCTGTGATTATTATAAATGATGTATTGACTTTGAGGTGTTGAATGCCAAGTCAAATCTGTAAATTGACTATTGACATTTGGAAATGAATATATATATTCAGTTAATTTGTTTATTTATGGACATGAAATTGCTAAATGGAAATAGCTATGGGATTTTTGTCATAAATTTTATATTCATAATATCAATTTTTAATTTATTTGAGGAAAATCTAGGTGAGCATGTTACACTAGTGGTAAAATACCCGAAAGCATATCACAAGTTCTTCAATCAGCAAGAACCAAAATGATGGTATGTCTTGTACTAGCAAGGGGTATGGCCAACAAGTAAAATCAAGGAAATTTCACTTCAAAACACTCTAAAAATGTAAGAAAATATCACCAAACATATTACAACTAAAATGCATCAAAGTAATCCATTATATAAATCCAAACTAAAATATTCATAATGAGCTCTAATGGTGATCCATGAAATGGGACCACTCCAATCCAAGTAGGGAATATATTTCAATTTTGAAACTAGAATAGTTCTTGAGGGTTATCATCCTCAAAAACTTAGAGAATCCAGCGTCAAACTAGTAGCACTTTTTTATCAATCCAAACATTAATAAAATTAGCTACCCCATGCCTCATTTTATAGATTTTTGGAGGGAGATATTACAATTTGAAATAATAAAATAATTCACCTTTTTCAAAAGTACCTTTTTAAAATAATATTATTCCCTATAAAATGCAATGATACCATTTCTCTCACTTAGGCATCCAGACTTAAGGTAATCTTTTCCTTTTCAAAAGTTATATCACTTAAGTTATGAAAATAATATTTAAACATAATAACTTAAGTGAAATATTAAAATATTTTACCCCAAGATATAAAAAATTATGAAATTCCTCGGAATCTAATTTTGACTACACCAATGTCATACTAAGGCATTGGATGACTAAATGAAACTATTTTGGTGACTTACTAAAAATAAACATGCTCTCCAAGAAGTTTAGAGAACACCTCAATAATGTAAAAAGATTACGAAGAGTGTCATTTAGACTAGTTCATCCCCCGATCTTAAAGCCAATAATAGAACTCATGAATTATCACTACTGCATCCTCCAAGAATCTTGGAGTCCCTTGCCTTACCACTTAGCCTATGAGAACTCTGAAAATAGGCTAATGGTCACTAGACTAATTAAGTCTGAGAAGGGGACATTAAAATCCTCCCTCCCCAAAATTTCTTGTTCCCAAGCAATTACAAGTTTGGATGCTACAATATCTACTCATTCTCCCAAGTGGCATCCTTGATTGGTAGATTCTTCCATTTGACTAGGTATTATTTGATGGTCATTTTCCTCAATGTGCACTCTCTTAAATCTATCACTACTTCAGGAAGTAACATAAGCTTCCCTTCCTCATCCAATGGAGGTAAATCTATAGAAGCAGCAACATTATTTCCAAGTACCTTTTTGAGGTGTGACACATGGAAGACATTATACACCTTGATACTCTTTGGCAGCTCCAACGAATAAGCCACTTGTCCAATCATTTTGGAGACTTTGAATGGTCCATATAAATATGGATTCAACTTCTCTGCTCCACTCTTGAGATTAGAATACCTATAGGGTTGAAGTCTCAAATAAACCATGTCTCCAACCTCAAATACATGGTCAATATGGTGTTGATCAACATAAAAAAATTTGAAGGTCCCATGATGAAAAGTTTGATTGCAGCACTCAAATATATAGTTGTAAAATCCACTCCAGTGACCTAATTTTAAAAAAATCACAACTTGGAGCCCATTCAGTTTCAAACCGATTCATTTTGCAAACACATTCATATTCCATTTGTAAGTATGTATGCTCAATTTCAATTCTCTATGATCATATTTGATAGGGTTCTAAAGTGCCAAGTTGGAAGGTTTTGCAAGGGTTTGTTGGTTGCACATTGTAAAATCTGCCAGAATGACCAACTTTGGGAGTTAATATTAAGCAACTGAATGATTATCAGGATGAACTGGTTGTTGTTCTGAATTCTCACCATCTTAATGTATCTTCATGCCAATTCTCAGAGCTTCAAGACATCATTTGATATTTTTTCAAAATCAAATCCAAATTGATCTTACACAGTTTGACAGGTGCAATTTTCAGAAAATGCCAAGTAAGCTACTTTGACCATTGAAAATTTTGGATCCTAACGAGCTCGTGAAAAATCATTATGCAACCATGTTCCCCTATCATAAAACAACACTCTAGTGCATTTTTATGGCTCTGAGAGATCATTTGATCAGTTTTTCAAAGCAATTTTGGAGGCTACCTGCCTTGTTTCAATCGCAGTGCAAAATGTTGAAAAACAAATTCTAATGACTACTCTAGATCCTCATATACCATTGGACTTGCTAATCTGTGAAAAATGAAAGTAATACTATGTTGGATACTTGAATCTTGAATATTTACAGCATCGAATGTGGTTAAGGATTACAGCAGAGTATCCAGACCTGTGTAAAAGAATCAAAGTCAATAATTACAGGATATGGTCTAAGTTGGTTCAACATGTTCTTTTGAAAATTATCCATGGCTTACCCCAAGACCAGGAGAAAGATGCAGTAGGTTTCAACATCATCTTGCAGAGGAAGCTCGGTTCAGGCGAAACTTACACGGTGAGAACTACTTACCCAATGGGAACAAATCCAAAAATTATGAAGCAATATACTACGAGATCCAGGCTAAATCAAAAACAACCAAAGAAGGGTCCTCGAGGAGGGGGTAGAATCTTATTGAATTTGAAATTACGTGCTTATCCATTGGGAGGAAGTGACAAAAGAGATATGTGCACATCAAATACTCATATGGCTTTCTCGCTGGTCATTGTGCAACCTTAGTAGATGTCGTCATAGCCATTAGAGTCCTAAATGATGGTTGCAAGATAAATAGTGATGTCATTTTAGAACGTGGCGAAGAGCCTGAAATTTGAGGAACAGCTACAAGCGTAATGGATGATTCAATTTGATATTGAAAAGGAAATTTTTACATAGATACAAGAAGTTTTAGCAGGAAAAAAAAAAATTCAAATACCTAATAGAGAGAACGCATTATCAAGAAGAAAAGTGGAAAAATTGTCAAAGAACATTATTAAGAGCAATATATTGGCACCCCCCAATTACATGTTACGCTTTGATATTGGCATTGTAATGTCGAAGTTTCAACTTCAATGTTTCAAAAGAAAAGACATTTTTCCAATGAGCCAGAGGAAAGCGTGCAATACTCGAAAGTTTGAAAAGCACGCTGAAAGAGCCCGAACATGTTTACTTGAGATATAAGTCTTGAACACATGTTGCAACACTTGAAGAGTCTTAACAAAAGTTGTTTGGGGATACTTAGAAAATCTCATTACCATTCTTTGAACCTGTTGTTTTCTTCATGGGCCCGTAAGTTAGTAATGAACTGCATGCTAGGAAGCTCTACAGTGTAGCTAGAAAGATTTTCTAGTTCCAATTCAGGAACCAATGCAGACACCTCTATTGTTTCAGAAGCCTATGAGAGAATACTCGCAGAAGTTGTGGAATTCGGCTTTAAGATATCCGGGTGTAAATATTTCTTATCGATGGAGTTCTAGATCTTCTTTGTTCAAATATATGTGCCTCAATGTTAGGAGGGCTTTTTCTTTGCTAGTAGCACAGTGTCGCGTACCTCCTTCAAATTCGGATGAAGGAAACAGGAAACCCTAAAATTAGTATAGCAGTGCAAAGCAAATGTCATTGGCAGGAGATGGCACATCGGTTGGAGTTATTTTGAAACTCCCGATAGAGTAAAGTCACACCGATTGAAACTTTATCAGAAGGAAACATATCGGCAGGAGTTGGCTTGATGTCTCCCCGACAAAGTAATGTGCACATGAAGGAAGATAATTATGAAGAGAACTTTATAAATGTCAATAAACATTTTCGGGAAGACATGTAAATATTGGTGAAGGAAGAATGATGATCTCTTCGATGCAACATAATATATTTGTCTTTTCACTAAAGAGTAAAACATTTAAATGTGAAATTGCGAATCCTAAAAGATGAAAATTTATGGAGATAATCACAAGCATAAGTGAAAATTTTATTTTAAGGAATTTAGTTTCCGTGCAAAGTAAAATTATAAAGTGTTTCATGGAGGACTAACACATTTTTCCCCAAGGTAATTAAATGAGCGTAATTATCTTGAAGTGGGTAGTTACTTTTACCTAAAGGATTTATTGGTGGAAGTACAAAAGTTGTCAGCAAAGGATAATTACCCAAATTCATTTTTCATGAAGATGCAAAAATGGAGATTAAAGTTAAAATATTTAATTTTCCAAAAGCAACTAATTAAATATTTTTCTGAGAATAATTAAATGAGGAGTTGCACTAGATGGATGTTGTGAAGAGTTGTAGCCCTAAAAATACAATGTATATATGTAGCATGAAATAAAATCATCAAAGAATAAGCAGTAGGTTCTAAGGAACTCATCAAGTAGGTGAATAGGTTGATCAGTTGCTGAAACAAAACATTCTGCTATGTACTGCAAAATATTTTAAAGTAATATAATGGATAGGAAGACTTAATTTGGTGATCCAATTATGGTGTCAATTTTTTGTTAAATTAATTGAAAAATATTATCATGTTGTCTCCAAGGTTTATTTCCTTATTATTTAAATTGAAGTATCAAGGATATTTTCAATTTATCAAGGCACATTTGTTGTTCTTGTGTGGTTCATTTAATTGGCTCCTTCAAGGAAGGATTAAATTCTTTTAATTAATCACAGTAATCTGGAAAAGGTCATTTGGATCGATAAGAAGAACTTGATAATTGCATTCTTGCACATTTATACAAGGTATAAACAGTCACAAGTGCCAAGCAATTAGACTTGTAGCCAGCAAGTAAAGTCACATATCTTTCACCTCTTGACTCCTTTAGCCCAACAGGAGTAGGCACTGGTCATACCAATTCCATTTTAGAATTTCATAAAATTTTATCCATACATTCACATTTCAAATTTTAGTAGGAATAGTTAGTAAGCTTTCATCTATTAAACTTTATGCCACTATGATAGATCCATAAATTCAATTAAATCACATAACTCTTAATTTTCTTCAGCTATAAAGGTCTACCCGCCTAGGTCTAGTAGAGCCTGAAGTGCACGGATTCAACAACCTTATAGGTTAACTCCATTCATTGGTTCAAAAAAGTTGCAAGTCTAATCATATAGCCTGGCATCCTCTTAGGATTTGTAATTTGCACTTTTGAGATCCAACACAAGGCCATGAATGGAAACATCTTGATTGAAATGTGATATGAAGAATTGTAACAATATTCGCCTAAATGGATCCATCTCACCCAAGATTTTTGTTGGCCCCTAACACATAGTTCTTGAGATGCCCTTCAAGCCATTTGTTAATGATCTCAATTTTCCCATCAATTTGTGAGTGATAACTAGTGCTTTGGTAAGCACAATACCACTCAATTTGAATACCTCCTACCAAAACATATTTAGGAACTTGTCCCTATCACTCAATATTTTTTGGAAACCCGTGCAACTTGAATACTTCTATGAAGAACAATTCAAAAACTTGAGCTATTGTAAATACTATATAAATGTTAAAGAAATGTGAAAATATAGTCAATCTATCAACAATAACCAAAATACAATCCCTCCCTTGCACCTTAGGCAAGCTTGTGATGAAATCCATGGAGATACTTTCCCATTTTTTATTGGGAATAGGCAAGGATTACAACAAGCCTACAAGAAAAGTATGCCCATTCTTGTTATATTGACATATTTGGCATTCTTTGACATATCTAAGGAAATCATCCTTGAGCCCCTTTCATGTGAACATCTCTCAAATCTGTTTGTAAGTCTTGAAGTAACCTTGGTGACTAGCCAGGGGAATGCCATGGAAGTCTAAAGAACCTTCATCTTGAGCTTATATTTGGGAACCAAGAAGATCATTTATTTGTATAGGATCAATTTGTTCACCACCTTGTACCTTTCATCTTGCAAGTTATCTTTAACAATGCTAGGGATAAAGGATTTTTTGGAATATTGTGCAAGGATTTGCTCTTTCCAATCAGTAGTAATCTCTACCATAGAACTCAAATGTGGCCTTCTTCACAAGGCATCGACCACAATATTATTCTTCCCCTTAACATTTTTTATGTCAAAATCATAAGCTTGTAGCTTATTGACCTACTTCTATTGTTTTCCATTGAGGTCTTTCTAGTGTAGGAAATGCTTGAGGCTATGATGGTCGGCCTTCACAATGAACTTTCCACCAATCAAATATCACCTAAATTTATCCAATGTGTGCTTTATTACAAGTATTTGCTTATCATAAATGGAATATTTCCTTTCCACACCCCTCAACTTTCTACTTTCAAAAAAAATTGAGTGCTTGACCTGCATTAGAAGAACACCTATTCCTTCTCCAAGGCATCACACTAAATCTCAAAGGGTTTGAAGAATTCTGGTATGGCCACAACGGGACATGAACTCATAATTTTCTTGAGCTGGTCAAAATATTTTTATGCTACATATGACCATACAAATTCCCCCATTTTGGTAAGGTCTATGAGAGGAGCAACCAACTGAGAATAACCCTTCACAAATATTTTGTAGAAGCCATAAAGACCCAAAAACCCCTTCAATTGAGTGAGGTTTTATGATGGTGGCCAATCCAAAATAGCCTTAAGCTTCTCTTGATCCACACTAACTCTCTTTGAGTTGATCACATGACCAAGATACAAGAGTTTTGTCATACCAAACTCACATTTGGACTCCTTGGAAAATAATGATTCATCCTTAAGAATGCTTAGAACCTCATCCAAGTGTTTCATGTGCTCTTCCCATGACTTATTGTAAATCAAGATGTCATCAAAGAAGATCAAAACAAAATTCCTTAACTACTTTATTGAACACCTAATTCATACAATATTGAAAGGTAGTGGGAGCATTAATTAAGCTGAAAGGAATAACTAAAAACTCATAATGCCCAAAATGGCATATGGAAGAAATATTCTCAATGTCTTCTTCTTGAACTCCAATTTGATGATAATGATCTTAGGTCTATTTTGGAGAAGAAAATTGTTCCATGTAGCTCATTTGTAACAACCACCTCCTTTTAAAATGAAATTACCATAATTTATTTACCATGCAGTTAATAATTAACATCATAAGTAAAATGAGGTATGAAATTTTTACTTTAAAAATGGAATATGAAACTACATAAATAAATACACTGTATAGATATATCATATCATCTAATCATGCTTTTCAAACTAAAAAGAGTACTCATCTTTTACTTTTTTCATTTCAACATAAATAATTTCATTTAAATAAGATATAGAAACAACATAAATAATCTAGGTCAGAGATCCCATATTTGGGTACTTTATATCTTCCAAGACTTGGCATGTCATCTGCAAGAGGGAGAGCATCACCCAGGTTCTTTACCTCCAACCACGAACCAGCGATCCCTTGCACACCTTCCTAACTAGAAGTGGCCCTACCCTTCAACAAAGGGTATAGTTAAGAACCCTCTTAGTTTTTCCATCTAAGTTCTGGTGTTGTGCCCTACTTAACAAATATTGTAAAACAACTATGGATACCTTCCAACTATGTAAGACATATCTAATTAGTTAAGAAATCTAGGTCATTGTAAACCAACAAGTACATACAGAGACTACTACACTCACTTTGGCCAAATTATTTAAACTAGGTTCAAACACTAGTTGAGTGGAGTCATTCATTCACCCACCTCTACTCAGCTTGGAGTACCATATCTAACCTAGGGTTAACTCGAACTAACTATTCAACCCAAGAATAATCACAAAAATACTTTTACTCAAAACCACTTGACTTTATAGTCATAACTCGACTAAGTTGGTTTAGTTTTACTCTTACTTTGGAACAAACTCTCGAGCTACTCAATGTAACTACCCGGTCCTAGCAATTTCCAATAGTTTGAAGTATACTAACTTAAGAGAGTGTCTACTCTCAAAATTTTGACTCAAGGTATTCTTGTTGCATAGGTAGTTGTCGTTGCACCAAAAGATCAACCTACTAATGCCTGATACATCCACTAGATTTATACAAAATCCAAGATCCACAGGAGGAAGTTAAACCATGTCAAAAATCCTAAATGACATGTTGGCCAACGCCGAGGAGACCAATGGTTGCTGGAAAAAAAAATCTACTAAGAGGAGGGGTGAATTAGTAGATAATAAAATTTTAACTCTTTAACCTTTAGAGAAGACTAATTCATTAAACACTTAGTGTGCAGATGAAACATGAAATGTAGAAATTTAAACAAGCACACAAACTAATAGCCCATAACACAATATGTACGTGGAAAACTAAAGTTGGGAAAAACGACAGTGAGAAAATGCTACCAAGAGCTACTATCCTAATCTAGCCTCACAAGGAGACCTTTTGTCACAACTTTTAAGGGAACCAATCCTAAGGAGACACCAATCCCCTAAACTAAGCACCAACTCAGTTATCTGATGGCACCAACCTATTAGATTTACAACTTGATTGATTATTACAATTTGTTCATTAAGAACACAATCCTATGTTACAACTTACTATGTAGCTACTCAAATTTTGTTGCTCTCTCACCAACTCACTTTTTTTCTTTGAACTCCACTGGCTCGGATCTGTTCTTCTCCTTCTTCTTTAGTGCATTCTTGGTCTACCTCAATGTACTCTCATACTCCTTCTATAGATCTCTTTTTCTTTTCAATGTATTCTTTGTCTACCTCTAGAGCTAAGAATCTCTCTTGCAATGTACACACTCTTCTCTCTTCTACTCACAGTTACATCTCTTACTTAGAAAATCTTCTCATCATATGTTTTGTGTAGTTACTAACTGATGATGATTTCCTTGGGATTATCCACCACCTATAGATCTGTTGTTAGGGTTCAGAATATCTTCTCCACTGTCATTCAGTTGCATTGAGCCACACAAAATTAACTATGGTATAGAGAATTTTCCTCCATTCTCTCTGTCAAACCCTAGAATCAAATATGCATTTAATGCATTCTTTTAATCATTTGATATGATCTCAATCCTTGCCTCTGAAGACTTCTATTCCACCAGTTTATGCATCAAATCTCATTACAACTATCGTTGATGTAGGTGGAACATTTAATTCTCACCTTTGTGTCAGTTTACAAGCGAAACCCTATTTACACAGACTTAGTTGTTAGTGATCTTCACTTTTAAATTTGAACCATTGATCAATAGTCTTCACACGATGATCTTGCAATCTTCATTCACCGTCACATCTTTAAAATATGACTATCAGATAGATGGTCTTTAAATCTTCATTGTTGATTTTACTTCCTTTGAAACCAAACCCATCATGTATCACCATACCACTCATGACATTCACATTCATTTTCGCAATGTGAAGAAATATAGCGATCACCATCCAATTGAATATCTTTGAATCTATACTATTGATCACACATTTTGCTTCGCTATTATGCATACGTCTTTGTTTATCCATCAGTGATCACTATCAAACAATTTACGGTGTCCCCCGCTATCCTGCTAGCATAGATAATGGGCCCACAAAATCTTTGTGGGTTGGTGGGCTTATGCCATTTGTCCACCTTTGATGTCATCTTCCACTATCGTTCATCCCTCATCGCTCATTGCTAAAAAAATTCAATCGCTTCACTTCACAACAACGATGTGAAGCGATTGGACAATATGACGCCAGGTGTTGCTGGTCCCAGCGAAGCTTTTCCCTCCCTTTATCGTGCACTATCTGATCGAAGCCTATTTGATATACACCATTCCCTGCTTCCCTGTGAGGCTTAGCTGAGACCCACCACAAACACAACGGGGTGGTAGGCACTGTTGGATCAACTTGATCATGACTGTTGAACATACTTCATTACTCATCACTGATCTTCGAGCAAACTTCAAAGAGATTTTCGTGATTCATGGAACTATAGCGATAGCTGTTGGATTTCCTTTCATTTGATCTCCACCATTAATTAGTTTCCATTGCCATGTCGAAGAGACTCGAGGAGTTGTCTCTCTGAGAACACACTATCACTACGGTGTCATTTATCACTACTTCAAAGGGACTCCAATGTTACTCCCTTTGATAAGGCGATGTCTCTCTGAGCCGCTAGAGATGTATAACCTTTAAGTGTTAGGTAGAGGGGTTGGTCAATGTCACAATTTCAATGACATAAGTGATAACTTATGTGAACGGTTACCTACTATTGACAGTCAATGGAAAATTTGAAGATCTATTAAGGTGTCATGACTATACTCCTAGGGTATAACTACAAAACCCTAACTTAGGCCAAGAGCACACATAAATAAATTCTAAGCACAACCTTCAACCTCTGGACCTACAACATACATTTTTGAGAAGCTCTCAGAAAACCCACATCAAATCTGGAACCTAATTTTTCATCAAATACTTGGAAGCAACTATTGTAGAAAGATGATAACATTTTTTCAATTATGTAACATGTTGAGTAAATTTTACAAAACTTCGATCAATTTTCTCTTCTACACCAACAATCAATCTGCATACTTTTAGAACCAAATCCTCAATATACCTTATCTCTCCTCAATGCCAACACACTCTTCATACAGGATCAATTCCATCTCATTCCTAATCCCCTTTTGACATCAATGACAACAATATGCTAACAATCTCCCCCTTTGTCATTTATGGAAAAAATAAATGCTCATACCAGTCAACTAGCTGATCAATCTGATACCAATTGAAGTATGTAACATTAAATCTTTTTACCAAATAAACTATTTAAGAAATTCACTCACTTTGCTCCTATTCTGAGTATTCATTCACATTTCTCCCCATTCTCACCATGATCTTATTTTGAGAATTTGTGAGATTTCTCCCCCTTTGACATCAATGGAAAAGAGTAGACTCTCCCTAACTATATACTCCCCCTTTGACAAGCAATGTAAAGAGAAAGTGGGAATCTTGGATCATGCAACCATCAAGTTGTTAGAAATTTGTAAAACCATTGTTACCTAACTTAATCTATCCTTTCCATTTCCAGGGATGAATGAAGTAACAATTAGGCTCCCCTTGGACCCATGTCCTATCACTAGTGTCTAGTGATATGATGTGGGAGAAATGACTCCCAACTTCTGCCTCAGATGTTCAAATTGTTCCTTGGGAAGAGGCTTGGTTATAATTTCAGCTATTTATTCTTTGGTTGGAACATACTCCATGTTGACCTCCTTATCTACAACCTTCTCTCTAATAAAGTGATATTTGATGGATATCTACTTTGTTCTAGAATGAATCACTAGATTCTTTGAGATGTTTATGGCACTTGAATTATCACAAAGAATTGAGATAGGTTCTTTGTACTCTACCTTGATGTCGTTAAGTTTCTGCTTCATCCATAGGACTTGAGTACAACAAGTTGTTGCTACTACATGCTCTGCTTCTATAGTGGATAAAGTGACTGATTCTTGCTTCTTACTCATCTAGGAAACTAACTTTTTTTCACAAGAATGTTCCACCACTAGTGCTTTTCTTGTCATTTACACTTCCTTCCCAATCATCATATGTATATGTTGTTAAGGAAAAATCCTTTCTCTTGGGGTACCATAGCCCATAGTCAATAGTGCTCTATATGTATCCAAAAATTCTTTTCACTACATTGACATGAGATTCTTTTTGTGCAGCCTGAAACCTTGCCACTAAACATACTACTTGCATAATATCTAGTCTTGATGTAGTTAAATACAGCAAGCTTCCAATCATTGACCTAAGCATTGTCTAATTTTCCTTTGGTGATTCATCTAATTTACTCAATTTATAGCCAGTTATCATGGGGGTACTAACTGGTCTACTATCTTCCATGCCAAACTTCTTAAGCATCTCCTTAGCATATTTATTTTGAGATATGAATATTCCATATCATTTTGTATAATTTGTAATCCAAGGAAAAATGGCAACTCCCCTAAC
Organism: Sequoia sempervirens; assembly: GCA_007258455.2. Classification (NCBI taxonomy): domain Eukaryota; kingdom Viridiplantae; phylum Streptophyta; class Pinopsida; order Cupressales; family Cupressaceae; genus Sequoia; species Sequoia sempervirens. Next base: position 136,637 of record VDFB02008824.1, on the reverse strand, counting down.
ATTGACATCTCAAACTCATCTTGCATATGTGTAGTAAATATCTTACACATTCTATCATTGTTGCCTCCAAAAATGATGCCATCTACATAAACAACAACAATAATCATGTTCTCACCTTCTAATTTAAATTATAGATTGCTATCTACACATCCTTTCTTTAATCCTTGTTGTTGCAAGTACTATTCTAATTTGGAATACCATGCCCTTGGTGCTTGCTTTAGACCATACAACACTTTCCTTAATCTACACACATAATCATCATCCTCTAACAGTTGAAAACCTTCTAGTTGTTCTATGTAAACTTCCTCTTCTAGGTTTCTATTCAAAAATGCATATTTGACATCCATCTGATACACTTTAAATCCTTTATATACTGAAAATGCAAGAAACATTATGATTTCTTCTAGTCTTGCCACTGGTGCAAATGTTTCTTCAAATTCAATGCCTTCAACTTGTACATACCCCTTGCATACTAATCTTGTCTTATTTCTTACTACAATTCCATCTTCATTCCGCTTGTTTCTAAACACCTATTTTGTACCAATTACATTTTTGCTTGGGGATCTAGGAACCAATTCCCATGTTTTGTTCTTTTCAATCTAGCTTAACTCTTCTTCCATGGCTTCTATCCAGCTCTCATCCTTATTAGCTTCAGTAAAACTTTTTGGTTCAATATGAGATAGGAGAGAAAAAATTACTTGTTCTTTGTTCTTTGCAAATCTCCTTCTAGTTTGGACTCCTTCATTTTTATCTCCAATTATCTATAATCTATCAAATGATATTTGTGAACATACTTTGCATGGGCCTTCTCAACATCAACCTCCTTAGATTATTCTTCATCATTTGCCACATTTTCTTCATAATCTAAATCATCCTCAAAATTATTTTGATCAGATTTGATATGTTTTATACTTTCATCAATCTTGGCATTGATGATTTCCTCAATCTTGTAGATAGTCTTTTGTTATAGCATTTATATGATTTTCTTTGGGTGGAATACCTTAAAAATACTCCTTCATCACTTCTTGATTCAAACTTTCCTAAGTTTTCATCTTCTCTTTTGATGTAACACTTACTGCCAAATACTTTGAAGTACTTCACAGATGCAGGTCTGCCATACCACAACTCATAGGGGTACTATCACTATGTACTCTAATTTGAACTTTTTTCAAAATGTATATTGTAGTATGTATTGCTTCTCTCCAAAACATATCAGTTAATCTAGCCTCTTTTAACATTGTTCTATCCATATCTTGCACAACTCTATTCTTTGTTTCTACAAATCCATTCTACTATGGAGTTCTTGGCGATGAGTATTGTCTCTTAATTCCATGTGCCTCACAATATTCAACAAATTCACTTGAGGTGAATTCTCCTCCTCTATCTGACCTTAAGCATTTGATCCTTCTACCTATCTCCTTTTCAACCATCTTTCTAAATATCTTAAATCTCTCAAATGCTTGTGACTTGTCTCTCAAAAATGTCACCCATGTCATTCTCGTGCAGTCATCAACTAGCAGAATAAAGTACCTTTCTCCTTTCAACCCCCTTGTTCTTGTGGGTCCACACATATCATGAACCAGTTGTAAAGGCTTAGTAGTTGAATACTCCTTAGTTGGAAAACTAGCCTTTTTTTTCTTTCCTTGCTGAAATTCTTTGCATATGACATTTGTAGGCTTAGTTACTTTAGGAATGTTTCTAACTAGACCTCTTGAACTTACTTTCACCAAATTATCAAATTTTATATGGCCTAACATTATATGCCATAACCAAATTTCATCAACTTGTCTTATCAAGCAGCTGTAACCTTTTACTTTAGCAAGGTTGTAAAGATCGTTGTCAGTTCTCAATCCTTGTGCAAATATCTTTCCATTCTTTCTAATTTTACAAGATTTTGAATCAAATGTGACTTTATAACCATCATCACACATTTGGCTCACACTTAAAAAATTGTGCTTCAATCCTTCAACATAAAAAACATCTTTTGTGGGGTTTTTACCATCTAGGCTTAAGATGCCTTTACCACATATCTTGACTACAATGTTATCACCCAAACTCACAAATCGTCCAGTACATTTCTTGAGCTTGATGAATTTACTTTTGTCTCCAGTAATGTGCTTGGAGCAGCCACTATCTATCACCCATATATTTTTCTTTTTGGCATGCAGGGTTGTCTATGCAATCATTGATTGTGTGGAGCTTTCTCCCTTTTCTTTACACACCTTCTTAGTTTTCCTTTCTATTTTTTCTACCTTCTCTTCCTTATTTTTCGATTCTTTGTTTGACTTAGGAGGTAAAACTTTCTTTTTCTCATTCTTAACATTTGGTCTTGTAAACTTTGTTCTACAATTTTTAGCTATATGACCAAAGTTATTACAATTATAAAAATTTAAATTCATATCAAGTAAAGGAGCAAACAAATTTTTGCATTCAAAGTTTTCACTCCTTCTAGGAATGACTCTATATTCTTTAGCCCTATGACCAAACTAATTACATGTATAGCAATATCTATAGAAATATGAAGAATACATGGTCATAGCATTTTGTGCTAGATGAGGGGGTCTTTTGTGCATCTGCCTTCTGGTGTCTCTTACCCAAGTGAATCCATCAGCATCAGTCCTTTTGGACTTATACTTTTTCTTTGGGTGATTAGGATCTGATTGGTCATCCTTCTTGTCTACAGCAGCCTTTTGTTCTTCTTTAGTTTTCTCTGCCTTTGCAAATTTCTTGTTGTAATCATTTCCTTTGTCATCACTTTCATTGGAAAACTTATACTTTTCTTCTACACTAAATCTTTCATATAATTTTGTAGATTTCTCTTTGGTTGTGAGATTTTGGGTAATCAATAACTCATCTAAAATATTTGAGCCATTTTTCAACTTGATTCCTTTCTCTATTTTTTCTTTTTCCTTTTCCAAATCTCTTCTTAGAGAAAAAATCTCTCCCTCAAGCCTCATACATTTGTCAGCTTCAGATTGCAGCTTAGATTGAATTACATATTTTTCTCTCTTGGCTTCCTCCAGTCGTAACTTCAACTCTACAACATACTAAGTAGATTCTTCTAGATCCTTGCTTAGTTTGTCTAACTCTTTTTTCACAAGTTTCTTTTGCTACTTGTTCTCCCTTTTTAACTTCTCAATCTCATCTAGAGAACAGATGATTTCTTATTCTAGGTCAACCATTCCTTCTTCTTCACCTTCTTCATGAAGTTCCTCTACCTTTTTGTTTTTTTGTTCCTTAGAGTCTTTTTCCATGAAGAGAAACTCATTTTCTCTCACAAAAAAACATAGCTTTGTTCATCATCTAAGCTATTGTAGTCATCTAATACATCACTATCATCTTTGATATATAGGCTTTTCTTTTTCTTCTAAAATTTCCTTCTCTTAGGATAGTAGGATTTCTTTATCTTATCATCTACCTCTTGTTTAGAGTTTCCTTTTTTACTGTAGGGACATTTAGCAACGAAATGACCTACTTTACCACATTCAAATAATTTAAAGGGAAACTTACCTTTGTATATTTTGGATCCTCTTCTTAGTCTCATGATGAAATTTTCCCCTTCTTCACCAATCTCATCATTCGGATCATCTTTTCCTTGTCTTTCTTGGGAGATACATCATTTTCCTTGTTAGCAATCTTGAAGGCAGCGTCTTTCCTAGATGGTTCTTCATCTCTCATCCTCATCTCATATGTTGTGAATATACCATGTAGCTCATTTAGAGTAAGTTTGTCTATTTCTCTTCCTTCCTCAATTGTTGATATCTTAGAATCATACTTGTATGTCATTAATCTAAGAACTTTAAATTCAACATCTTTTAATTCTTCTCCATATCCTTTGATAGAATTCACTATATCATTAACTCTAAAAATATACTCTACAATTTATTCTTTTGTTGTCATCTTTAGGCCTTCAAATCTAGCTTTTAGTATTTGAAACTTCGCCAATTTTACCTTTTCATCACCTTCATAGATCTTTTTCAATGTATCCTAGACATCTTGTGCATTCTTACAATACATAACTTTGTTGTGCATAGATCTAGACAAGCTTATATTCATAATAGCAAACCATTCTTTTTCATTGTTCTCAAAATATTTTTTAGATGCTACATCACTAGGAGGTGTGGTCAGTGGTGTGTAGCCAATCACAACTGACATCCATACATCAAACCCTAAGGATCCAAAGTTTTCTTTCATAAATTAGCTCCAATAAGCATAATCTATTCCATCAAACCGAGGTGGCTTGTTTGTAGAGGAACCTTCTTGACTAGCCATTGTGTTCACAAATCCAAGGACCTAACTGAGCTGATTAAGCTTCTCCTAGGGAACCTAGGGCTCTAATACCAATTGTTGGAACACAACAATCAACTGATAGGGGGTTGAATCAGTAGATAATAAAATTTTAACTCTTTAACCTTTAGAGAAAACTAATTCATTAAACACTTAGTGTGTAGATGAAACATGAAATGTAGAAATTTAAACAAGCATACAAACTAACAACCCATAACACAAGATGTACGTGGAAAACCCAAGTTGGGAAAAACCACGGTGAGAAAATGTTGCTAGGAGCTACTATCCTAATCCAACCTCACAAGCAGACCTTCTATTACAAATTTTAAGGGAACCAACCCTAAGGAGACACCAATCCCCTAAACTGAGCACCAAATCAGTTATCTAATGGCACCAATCTATTAGATTTACAACTTGATTGATTATTACAATTTTTTCATTAAGAACACAATCCTATGTTATAGCTTACTCTGTAACTGCTCAAATTATGTTTCTCTCTCAACAACTCACTTTTCTGCTCTGCACTCCACTAGCTCAGCTCTATTATTCTCCTTCTTTAGTGCATTCTCGGTCTTCCTCAATGCATTCTCATACTCCTTCTGCAGCTCTCTTTTTCTTTTCAATGTATTCTTTGTCTGCCTCTAGAGCTTAGAATCTCTCTTGCACTGTACACACTCTTCTCTCTTCTACTCATAGTTACATCTCTTACTTAGACAATCTTCTCAACATATGTTTTTTGTAGTTTCTAACTGATGATGATTGCCTCGAGATTCTCCACCACCTACAAATCTATTGTTATGGTTTGAAATATCTTCTTCACTATCATTCAACTACATTGACCCACACAACATTAACTCTAGTATAGATATTTTTCCTCCATTATCTCTCTGTCAAACCCTAGAATCTTATATGCATTTAATACATTCTTTTGATCATTAGATATCATCTCAATACTTTCCTCTATAGACATCCATGTCATCACTTTGTGCATCAAATCTCATTACAACAATTGTTGATGTAGGTGGAACATTTAATTCTCACCTTTGTGTTAGTTTACAAGAAAAACCCTATTTACACGAACTTAGCTATTATTGACCTTCACTTTTAAATCTAAATCCTTGATCAACAATCTTCACACCATGATCCTTCGTTCTTCATTTACCATCACATCTTTAAAACATGACTTTCAGATAAATGTTCTTTAAATCTCCATCATTGATTTAACTTCCTTTGAAACCACACCCATTGTGTATCATCATACCACTCATGACATTCACATTAATTTCTATGATGTGAAGAAATACAACGATCGCCATCTAATCACATACCTTTGAATCTACACTATTGATTACACATCGTGCTTTGCTATTATATATACATCTTTTTTTCTCAATCACCGATCACCATTGAATCAAATATCAAACAATCTGCATTGTCCCCACTATCTCACTAGCACAAACAATAGGCCCAAAAAATCTTCATGAGCTTGTGGGCTTATGCCATGTGTCTACCTCTAATGTCATATTCCACTATCATTTAGCCCTCATCGCCCATAGCTAAAAACATTCAATCGCTTTGCTTCACAACAACGATGTGAAGCGATTGGGTGATATAATACCACGTGTCAATGGTCCTAATGAATCTTTATCCTCCATTTATCGTGCACCGTCCAATTGAAGCCTATTTGATCTCCACCATTCCCCACTTCCCCATGAGGCTTAGCTTGGACCCACCACAAACACAACAGGTTGGCAGGCACCGTCGGATCAATTTGATCATAACCATTTAACATACTTCATCACTCATCATTGATCTTCGAGAAAACTTCAAAGATATTTTCATGATGCATGGAACTATAGTGATAGCCATTGGATTTCCTTTCATTTGATCTCCACTATTGATTGGTTTTCATTGCCATGTTGAAGAGACTCAAAGTACTATCTCTTTGAGAACACACTATCACTACAAGTTCATTTATCACTACTTCAAAGGGACTCCAGTGTTAATCCTATTGGATGTTGTGGTTGTTTTGCTGATATGTGGTTGTCATTGATGTCAACACTATTAGCATTGATGTATTAGAAGTTGTATATGTCGAGGATATTGAGAAAATTGTAATAAGAAGTGCTATAGGTTCTCAGTGGAGTAGTGAAGATCAGTCTGTCAATGTGATCAGTACATTGATGATCAGTTGTTGTGGACTAAACAGTTTCTAGGTGAGTGTATCTAGTTTATCCACGTCAAGTTTTAGAGATCCCCGTGAAGATTTGATCAAGTTATGAAGATTTGTATTCTAACAATTTTTTGTCACTTCAGTTTGTGTTCCTGAATGAAGATCATGTGATTTCTATAAGTTCAGTTGTTGTGGATGATTCTCTAGTGTTTCATGGTGTTTGTGGATATTTCTAGTTTGTGCTATATCTGTGTTGCATGTCCACATTGATCATTTTTCTCGTGATCTGAGATTTTCTCTTACGTGTTCATGTTTTTCATGTTCATGGCCGACTAGGTGTTGAAGCGTGTTGTGGATCTTCAAGGAGAAATTAATTGAAGTTTTTTTTGTGTTGGAGTTGTTGATTTGGGTCTCCACTGTGTTGTGGCCAACCTTGGTTGATTTGCATGAATAATCTTTATGTGTTTTGGGCCGACTATTTGTAATTGTTTTATTATTTCTTTTTGGCCAACTTGAAGCAATGTAATTCCATGTTGCGGATATATAAGAGCAATTTTTTTATCATTTGGAAGTGTGCAAGTGTGAAGTGTGTGAGTCATATGTGTGAATATTGTTTAGATCATTTGAAGGCAGAAGCAAAGTGTGATGAAGTGTGAAGAAGAGTGAAGAAGAGTGAAGAAGTGTTCATGTGCTTAACCGGAACTGTAATCAGGCATTAGCAGATGTTATTTTCTTAGTTCACAATCTAGATGGTCTTAATCTGAATCTTTCTTGGGTAGTGAGCCCTCTTGTAATTGAGCAGTGAGCTCTAGGCAGTGTGCCTGAATGCATGTACATTCCCATTCATACTTCTTTATACTTTTAGCAGGGTATAATATTGTGGACTGACATCCACCGTGGTTTTTCCCCTAACAGGGTTTCCACATAAAAGTATTGGTGTTCTTTACGCTTATCATGTGTTGATTGTTTATGATTTATTGTTCATTCATCAGATATGATATTAAGTTAAGTTAAGTTTGAAAAAGTTTGAATATTTTGTGACAACCGATTCACCCCCCTCTCAGTTGTTTGTCCTTGTTTTTCCAACAATTGGTTTCAGAGTAGGTTCCTCTAAAGAAGTTTAAAAGCTTGAGGTGGTCTGACATGGCATCATACAAGAAGGAAAGTCCTAGATTTGATGGAACAAATTAATCAATGTTGAAAGCCATAATGGAATGTCATTTTAGGTGTATTGGTGAACCCTTCTAGAAGATTACAAAGAACAGATATATTATTCCTTAGAATGGTCCTTCCACTCCTAATGAGATTAAAGAGGTTGAGATTAATATTAGGGCTATTAAAGCTTTGATGAGTGCTCTAACAGATTCAAAAATGACAAATGTGATGGGTCTGAAGATAGCTCATGAGATCTAGAAGAAGCTGGAGACTTTGTATGAAGGAGATACACTTGTGAAGGTCACTAAGCTAACGAGTTTGAAAGGAAAGTATGAAACCTTGAAGATGGGTGAGGATGAAAATATTTCTTCCTTTATGCAAAGATTAAATGAGCTTGTGATGGGTATTAGATGTGTTGGTGGTACCCTGGATGAAAAAGTAATTGTAGCTAAAGTGCTCATATCATTGCCTCCCTCTTACAAATCAAAGGCTCATTCTATTGAAGAGCTCGGAACAGTAAGAATTGTAACAAGAGATATGTTGATTGGAAAACTTGTTGCCTTTGAGTTGAGTGAATTTGGTGATTCTACCCCTAAGACTGAATCTGCATTTAAGGCCTTTGTATTTGGAAGAAACAAGCAAAGATATGATCCAGGAGAGAGTTATAGAAAATCATTCAAGTATGAGGAAGAGATGAAATAGCTTGAAGATGAAGAAAGAGAGGTAGAAGAGATGGAAGCACTGATTGTGAAGAAAGAATGTAGAGGACAAGGTAAGTATTAAGGAAAGTTGCCTATTAAATGTTTATCTTGCAGTAAAATAGGTCATTTTTCTTCAAGGTGTCCTCAAAGAGTTCCTAGGTCTAAACCTTACAAACCTAGATTTCAAAATAAATGCTATTATGCTAAAGGTGTGACTAATAAAGAAAATGGAAATGAAGATGAATGGACTTTCATTGTTATCAAGGAAAATGGTCTGGTGGCTATTGAATTTGCTAAAGTTGAGAAAGCTCTTGCAACCCGAATTGAAGAAAAGGATGAGTGGGTTATTGACAGTGGATGCTTCCATCATATGACTGGTGACAAAAGCAATTTTTTAAGTCCAAAGAAATATGACGGCGGGGTTATAAGATTTAGAGATAATAATGTTGGTATGATTTATGGCAAAGGATCTATTTGTCTTGGTGGTAAACATAACACTGATGATGTCCCTTATGTTGAAGGCTTGAAGCATAACATGTTGAGTGTTGGACAGATGGTGGACAAGGGTTACAATCTTCAGTTCAAAGATGGAAGATGCAGGATACTTGGAAGTTCTGGAAATGAAATTGCTTCAGGTACAAAGACAAAAGGAAATATTTTTCACCTAAGTGCTACTAATGTAAGTTGTTTAATTTCTCAAGTAGATGAAAGTTGGTTATGGCATAGGAGGTTGTGTCATGTGAATTTTGATAACATTGTCAAGGTAAGCTCCACTCAAGCAGTAAGAGATCTACCTAAGCTAGTGAAGCCTACTAACATAATATGCAAGGAATGTTAGATGGGAAAATAGACCAGAGTTTCTTTTCAGAGAAAACAACATCATTCTAATGGATTACTGGAGCTGGTACATACTGATCTGTATGGTTCCTCTAGAATCAGAATTCTACAAGGAGAAAGGTACTTTATGCTACTTATTGATGATTACTCTAGGATGATATGGGTTGCTTTCTTAAGGGAAAAATGTGAAGAATTAGAGAGTTTCAAAAGTTTCAAAGCTATGGGAGAGAATGAGATAGGTCTGAAGATCAAATTCCTAAGGTCAGATAGAGGTCATGAGTTCACTTCCTAGGAGTTCAATTCTTTCTATGAAGAGCATGGAATCAAAAGATAGTTATCTGCTCCCTGAACCCCTCAACAGAATGGAGTTGTTGAGAGAAAGAACAAAATAATTCTAGGTGTTGCTAGAACAATGATGATTGAAGAAAATGTGCCTCACATCTATTGGAGAGAAGTTGTAAACACTACTATGTACACTCTAAACCAGGTAAATTTCAATGGTATTTCTGGTAAGACTACTTTTGAGTTATGGTTTGGTTATAAGCCTACTATTAAATATTTCAAGATCTTTGGAAGCAAATGTTATATTAAGAGAGATGAGGACATGGGTAAGTTTGATGCAAGGAGCATGAAGGAATCTTTCTAGGTTACTCTACTAAAAGCAAGGCTTGCCAGTGCTATAATAGAAGATTGAGAAAAATGGTTGAAAGTTAAAATATAAGAGTTGATGAGGACTCTGCTAGATCATCTAGATACTGTGGATATGATTCAGATGACCAACAAGTTAGTATAGACCAAGCGAAGAATGCTCAGACACATAACCAAGTTGAAATTGTTCTAGTAAATCAAGAAATTCAAGAAGGAGAGACAAGTGGAAGTGCAGAAGAAAGAACAGAAGAACTAGAAGTGCGAGAGAATCCTAAATTTTGAGGTATGTAAGGCTAAATCATTCTGTAGATCAAATTATAGGAGATAAGAATAAAGGTGTGAAAACTAGAAGGATTGCAGAAGAGTATTGTCTGATTTCCAAGACTAAGCCTAACAATGCCAATGAAGCTTATAATGATGAACACTGGATGGAAGCTATGAAGGAAGAACTAATGCAAATTGAAAATAATGATATACAGATTCTTGTTCCTAGACCAAAATATTAAAATGTGATTGGTACTAAATGGGTCTTTCAGAATAAGCTGAATGAACAAGGTGAAGTGGTTCGGAATAAAGCAAGACTGGTATGTAAAGGGTATTCACAAATGGAAGGTATTGATATTGAAGAAATCTTTGCCCCTGTTGCCAAAATTGAAGCTATAAGATTATGTCTTGCTTATGTTGCATATAAGAACTATAAAGTGTATCAAATGGATGTGAATTTCGCTTTTCTAAATGGTGAGTTAGAAGAAGAGGTATATGTTAAATAGCTAGATGGATTTCAACTGACTGATAAGGAAGACATGGTTTTCTGATTGAAGAAAGCTCTTTATGGACTCAAGCAAGCCCCCAGAGCCTGGTATGCTAGACTAGATAAATACTCACTGAAGCTTGGATTCAATAAAAGTGTTGCTGATAGAAACTTGAATTTTAAGTTGGATCATGATAAAGAGTTGATTATTGAAGTCTTTGTTGATGACATTATTTTTGGAGGAGATGATGATCTATGTATGAAGTTTGCTGATGAAATGAAAAGTGAATTTGAAATGAGTATGATTGGAGAGATGAAGTTCTTTCTAGGATTGCAAGCCACTTAGTTAGAAAATGGAATTTTCATATCTCAGTCCAAATATGTGAGAGAGTTGTTGAAGAAGTTTGGCATGGAAGACTCAAAGCCTATTGGTACACCCATGGTAACCAGATGCAAGTTAACATAGAATGATGACTCTCCTAAGGAAAATCAAACAAGATACAGGTCAATGATTGGAAAATTACTCTATTTAACTCAAACTAGACCTGACATCATGAATGTTATGTGTATGGTTGCTAGATTTCAAGCTGATCCAAAAGAATCTCACATAACCGTTGTAAAGACAATTTTTAGATATCTGAAAGGAACAGTTGATTTTGGGCTTTGGTATCCTAAAGATGATGATCTTATCTTGAGTGCTTATACTAATGCAGATTGGGCAGGAGATGTAGATGATAGGAAAAGCACTAGTGGTGGTGCCTTCTTCCTAGGGAAGAAGCTGGTGTCTTGGTTGAGTAAAAAGAAAAATTCCATTTCCCTATCTACTACTGAAATAGATGTTGAAAGATATCAAAGTAGTATTTGATGAGCCTACTGCTATATACTATGACAACTCAAGTGCATAAACATATCAAAGAATCTGGTGCTACACTCTAAGACCAAGCATATATCAATCAATTTCCATTTCCTGAGGGAGAAAGTGAGTGAGAAGGAAGTCAAACTAGAGTATGTGCCTACCAAAGAATAGATTGCAGACATTTTCACCAAGCTGTTGCCAAAGGATACTTTTGAGTATCTCATAGGGATGCTAGGGGTGATTGTACCCCTCCTGATATGACCTAGAGATGTTAGGGGTGATTATTTTATTATTTCTTTGTGGCCGACTTCAAGCAATGTAATTCCATGTTGCAGATATATAAGAGTGATTATTTTATCATTTGGAAGTGTGCAAGTGTGAAGTGTGTGAGTCATGTGTGTGAATATTGTTCAGATCATTCAAAGGAAGAAGCAGAGTGTGATGAAGTGTGAAGAAGAGTGAAAAAGTGTTCATGTGCTTAACTGGAACTGTAATCAGGAATTAGAAGATGTTATTTTCTCAGTTCACAATTTGGATGGTTTTAATCTGAATCTTTCTTGGGAAGTGAGCCCTCTTGTAATTGAGCAGTGAGCTCTAGGTAGTGTGTTTGAATGCATGTGCATTCCCATTCATACTTCTTTATACTTTTAGCAGGGTATAATATTGTGGATTGACATCCACCGTGGTTTTTCCCCTAACAGGGTTTCCACATAAAAATCTTGGTGTTCTTTATGCTTTTGATGTGCTAATTTTTTATTATTTATTGTTCATTTATCAAATCTGAGATTAAGTTAAGTTAAGTTTGAAAATTTTGAATATTCTATGACAACTGATTCACCCCCCTTCTCAGTTGTCTTTCCTTGTTTTTCCAACAAATCCCTTCAATAAGGCATTGTCTCTTCGATCTGGTAGAGTTGTATAACCTTTAAGCACTAGGCAAAGGGACTGGTTAACCTCATGACTTCAATGACATATAAAGTGATAACTTATGTGACGGGTTACCTACTATTGACAATCAACGACAAATTAAAATATTTTTTAAGGCGTCATGACTGCACTCCTTGGGTATAACTACAAAACCATAACTCAAGCTAAGAGCACACATAAATCAATTCTAAGCAAAACCTTCATCCTCTAGACCTACAACATACATTTCTGAGAAGTTCTTAGAAAACCCACATCGAATCTGGTACCTAACTTTTCATCAAATACCTGAAAGCAACTGTTGTAGAAAGATGACAACATTTTATCAATTATGTATTATGTTGAGCAACTTTTGCAAAACTTTGATCAATTTTCTCTTCTACACCAATAATCAATCTGCATACTTTCATAACCAGATCCTCAACTTACCTTATCTCTCCACAATGCCAACACACTCTTCATAAAGGATTAGTTCCATCTCATTCATGATCCCCTTTTGATATCAATGACAACAATATGCTAACAAGGGTGACACGAGTGAAGAGTTCAAACCTGTGAGCTTAGCTCTGATACCAATTGTTGCACAGGTGACTATCGTTGCACCAAAAGATTAACATGTTAATGCTTGATATAGTTGTTGGATTTATACAAGATCCAAGATGCACAAGAGGCAATTAAACCATGTCAAGAAGCCTGAGAGCCCCACTAGCCCATGTTGAGGAGACCAAGGGTGACACCTTGCAACAATTCCTTGTTGGAAAAGGCATAAAACTTGACCTAACTAGTCATATTGCAGTGTAAAAGACATCGTACACAAAATACCCCCTTCTGGGTGGTTTTCTACTAAGTATAAAACCCTTGAGGGTTTAACCATTCAAAATAATAAAAAATTAAGACTTCATTTCAAGATACCATTCCCATTCACAAAATCTTTCAATAAGAGGAAAGGAAGAAAAACTATTCCTCAAACTAGTAAGCATTCTCACAATAACTAGCACCTAGTTGTGCTTAAGGTTTCTATACGACTTCTTTTACTCTCAGTCTTACAAACTTAGCTCAAACCCCTTAAGGAAACAATGGTTTGGTAATTGCTTATCATATGCTCATTAAAGAACCTTATTTAATTAATTATATTCAATAGAGGCTTTCAAATTGGCAAGAAAATAAGCCCTTTACTCTATGAATAAAAAGAGAGACTCATTATAAACAAGTGACCAGTCTCATAAATCTTTCTTAGCTATTATCTTTGACTTTAAGGAACAATTTTTTTCCATATACCCAAAATGACATGATATCTCAACATGGAAGTTTAAAACAAAACAAGAAATGATTCTTGCATGAGGAAGTCTAAAAACACTACTATCTCATTGTTGGTTTTAAAACCAATAACATTCAGCATTTATTTATATCAAGGAATGACCTTTTCTAAAATAAGGAAAATTGAAGTGAACTTTCCTTCATCTGGTTATCAGTTGACTATAGCTTGCAACATAGGTGCACTTAGCCTATAGCTTATGGAGCCAATTCACAACTCTTCCTCCCTTCTTTATGCACAAGAATGGTGATAAGAATCTACTTCAAACTAACACCCTCTCCCTTATCAGCTTGTCATTCCTGCTCTATGGAAAAGAATTTCTAAACTCTATTTTATCTCTACCATAGGAAAATGAAATGCAGAATAATGATAATCTCCTCTCATGGGTTTGAAATCCCTTTTAAATTGTCTCCCCAATTCCTTTCAAAAATGCACTTTTTACTAAGGTTTAGCCCATAGGTTTTGATAAGCAAAATCACTTTCTATTTTAGCATAAAAAATAATGCCCAGATAATGCTATTTGATTCACTTAATCACTGACCACTCAAGGAAAAAATAGTTACTCATTCAATTACCAATGATATTGTAATATCTTCCTCCTAAGATTACCACAACTTGGCTAAGCAAGAAACAGTTATTCACTAATCTTTCATGGTGGAAGCCACAACTTTCTTCAAGAATGGATTTTGAATTAAAAAATGATAAATGACTTTCATCACCTTCATGGCATTTCCACATAGCCTTACAAGGCTTGACATAGGTGGTAAAATAAAGACAAACTCGACTTTCAAAATTTAATTAAGCTCCTCTTTAAAAAGTGACGAGCCTATTCAACAAGCTCCATAGCTAATTTAGCTAATTCAATTAATCACTTCAATATAAATTTTAATGCATTTAAAGATAAAATGATAATATCATTTTCATGCATGATCAAGGTTGAAAAAATTTGCTTCATTATATTGGTGTATCCGCCATATAAAATGAATTCATATATAACCAATGAGATCAACCTTACCATGTTTTCTTGGCTTGTTGATTAATATCTTGATAACATCAAATCACAGCATATATAATATAACACTTAATATATATATGGTTATACATATGTATGTGTTATTTCCTTTTATCTAATACACATGTATATATATCTATATATACTTACATGAACATATATGTACATACATCGATGTGTACCTTCGCATACGTACATAAATATGCATCCATATATGCATACATATGTGTTTCTTATGCACACACATATATATGTATATTCATATATGTATACTTATATATATAAAAACAAGAAAATTCAATAAACATCAAATTTCCACAACCAAGCATAACGGAAAGAACACGACTCAACAACCTCAAGTCTGACTTACCTTCAAACACGCTATTAGAATCCATAGAAACTCTTAGGTTTACAAAGTCAAACACCTGATCGATGCTAAGCTCAGATGACATAATTACCAGAGAATTTGTGACTTTACCCAAGTCTCCCAGGTGATACCCCCCTCTCTCTCTGGAGGGCGTTTAGATTGTTCCTACATTTTCACTCAAGAAAAAAATGAGTAGTTATCCGAAAACCATTGCATCATGATCATATCATTGCATTTTCATCAACAATTTGTGTAAAACTAGAATAATCACATTGTATTTCATCATAATCATATCATCAAATATCCATCAATAATCCATTTAAATGCAATAACATAGCATTGCACAAATTCATTATAATATTTAACTTTCAAGATTTCATAGTCTCATGTTTCATCATAATAATTATCATAAAGTGAAAAGTAATTTTAGAAATCTATGGTGGGGTGTAACATCATCAATGAGCTCATCAATCATTGGTATCGAATATCAGTTCTTGATAGTCTCTTATTGAGAGCTCAATAGTCTATGCACATGCATATAGTGACATCCTTAATTTTCACCAAAACCACTGAAGAAGCAAAGGGACTCTTGCTTGGGAGGATGTGTCCCATGTTCAAGAGTTCCTTGATGGTATTCTCAATTTTTTCCTTGTGCCTTTTTGGATATTGATATGGGTAGTGATGACGGGCTTGGCACCCTCCAATTCTATCACATTCTCCATTCCCCTTTCAGGAGATCTCCCAAGTGGAACTCCATTGAAAACCTTGCTTCACTTTGAGAGAAAATCTTGCACCTCTAGATAATAGTTACTCTTTTCTTCTAAAGTATTGGTGGGAATGACTACACATTATGTTTCCCACTCCACTAAGTCATGTTGAATCAATTGTTCCATTTGCTTGAATAAAAAAATGTGAGGACCCCCATTGGACATTCCTCTCAAAACCACCTTCTTCCCTTTAGATGTAAGTTTCAGCTTCATGGTTTGAAGGTTTAAAGTGATCTCTCCTAGAGATTGCAGCCACTAGATACCAAGAACTGCATCAGTGTCACCAATGCTTACAATATAGAAGTCATCCTTCACTTCAAAGTTTCCCAACTTAATAAACATGTTTAATATCTTCCTAGTCTAACTGATTGTAAAGCCATTCGTCACCATAACTTTTAATCCTTCAAACTCTTTATTCTTGAGTCTTCTCTTGGCCACAATTCCTTCATTAATGAATTTATGCATTGCTCTCGTGTCAATGAGAGAAAAAATTTATTGCCCACATAGGACTCCTCAGACCCTTAAATTCCCATTCTTTTGAAAGCTAGAAAGTTGGGCCAAAGTTCCCCCACTCTCTTGGTCTTCTTCCACCTCTTCTAGGGCCTCTTCTTCCTCTTTTTCCTCCAAATATGATTGTTTTTCTAACATTTTTTATGTTTATTTATCAACAAAATAGACCTCTAAATGATTTACTTTACCTCTTTCAAAGAACTTGTAACTCGGGGCTTACAATTCCTTGCATGTGAAGCACAAATTCTTTCTTTTGAACTCATTTATGAGGTCATCATCCATCCTTGATGGAAATTTTATGGGTTAATTGCTATTTTTTTGAAAAGGCCTCTTATCCTTCTTTTTTAAAAAGGTCTTTGACTAAAATTTATTTCTTGGGGCTGCCAACTCCATGCTTCTTTCTTTTATAATTGCCTCTTCGAGGGTAGGTGGGTCAAAGGCCTTAACCCATCCCATCAATGGTTCCATTAGTTCTTCACTGAAAAGGACCACTAACCTTCTTTTAATGATGTTGTGCACCATAACATAAGCTCTTTGGAATTCGATGATGAAGGTGTCAAGAGAGTTGTGTTGTATTAATTGTGGAAGCTCTTAAAACTGCATCTTAGGATCCTTACTATCAAATATCTCAATGAGTTTGTTGGTAAACTCATCATATGTGTCAATTAGATTATGAACAAGGGTGACCAAAATGTGACCACCACTCATGGGAAGATCCATCCAGGTGTAAAGTGACAAACTTGATAGCCTCCAATTTTGACATTGCCCTCAAGGATAGATAATTGTCCAACATTTGGACCCAAGCTCTGGAAGTGCACTTGTCACTTTCATCAAAATGGGATAGGTTCACCTTCCCTAAGGCTTGTTGATATTCTCTTGGTGCTATAGGACCTTGGTTTTCAAATCTTCCAGCTCTCTTCTTCTTCTAGTTCATAAATTGCTCCAAGGACAAGATATCCTAAATCTTCGCAAGAAGAGACATACTTTGCATAACTAGCCCTCACCTCTTCTACCATGGGAATTTAGGATTCTTTCTCAAGTGGAGTTTCCTCTCTTCAAGTGAAAGTAGGTTGGAGGGATCTTGTGATAGACCCAATGGGCATACCAATAGTGTGTTCATTTTTTCCTCTAAGATTATTGACATTTTAAGTGCTAGCTTCACCATTTTGAAATTGAGGTATGGGAGTCACATTTTGGTTCATTTTATCCAACATTTGTGACATCATGTCCAACACGATATTAAGCTTCCTTTCTATTTTGGGGTTTGGACTATCTGGAAAGGTTATTCCATTATCCATTTCTACCATGACCTCTATTGAACTACCGCTTTCACCCTTTGGATTCTAGTGGGCTCTAAGGGCTTTTGAAAAGGTTTCCTCAACTAGGGTTTGAGGGATCTAAAATAACTAGCTTTTTTATTCTCTATTATAGTATTTGATTTCTCTATCACTTATAAACAATTTAGTAGCTGCAAGAAAGTGTTAGAGGCATAGGCTAGCAGGATGAATAGCTCTAATACCACTATAATAACTATCCCTAATTTTTTTATTTTTTAAAACTTGTTAGCATCAAAACATAAAGAAATGATAATCAACTTGATCAACTTCCTTCCACTTTTTGATCACCCAGTTCCTAGTGTGGGTAAGGTGGGATCATACATTGGCAAGGATTATATTAAACTGCTTTCAAAAGTAAACCACTTGTTCAGTGGGGTGAGTAGAGGACATCCACTTATGCAATGGGTAGGCTAATACAATAATGAAATTAATTCAGCTCTCTTTCTTTTCAACAGTGAGTGAAATTCTAAGGACCACTTATTGAGTGAGGTGAGTAAAAATGAACCACTTATTCAGTGGGGTAAGTACAAATGAACCACTTGTTTAGTGGGGTAAGCAATGAAATCACTTATGTATCAGGTTAAGTAGCATTAAAAACAATAGGAGCAACTCACTGATGGTACTACCACACAATGTTACAATATTAGCCCATATCAATTCCCCAATTCCAAGATATGCATATTTTTTATAACTTATGAAATGAACTAATTGGAAACCCCCCAAAGTGTGGCTAATTGACAAAACAAGTCACTCGACTTGAGATAATGAAATTATACCTCTTAAATTTTGAAATAGGATGTTGGTAATGAACTCTTCCTCACTAGAAATGATTGTTACAGGTCTAGTGCTATCAAAATCAAAAGTTGGTCTAAATAAGGGTGGCTAGAAGATTATTTTCTTTAATATTTTGAAACACTCCCCACACACTATATCACCTGGAGTCTCTTCATTGGCCCTAGGCACCTCCTAGGAAGTGAACAACAGTCAATAAAAGGCCTTAAATAATTAAATACAACCCACTTATCCCTGCTTGTAGTGGTATAGCTTGCCTGGGGGGAAACTCGAAACTAAAAATTAAAAAACTTTATTTTAACACCTACGTACAATTCCTCCAACTTGGTTTCCTATCACAAGGAAATCAATGATAAAAAAATCCAAAAGTATATCGCAAGTTCTTCAACCAACAGGAACCAAAATGATGGTATGGTCTATACTAGCAAGGGGCCCAGCTAACAAGTAAACTCAAAGAAAATTCACTCCAAAATGCTCTATAAATGTAATAAAATCTCACCAAATATATTGCAACTAGAACACATCAAAGTAATCCATCATATAAATCCAAACTGAAATCTTCATAATGAGCTATAATGGTGATCCCTGAAATGGAACCACTCTAGTCTAATTAGGGAATATATTTTAATTCAGAAACTAGAATAGTTCTTGAGGGTTATCATCCTCAAAAACTTGGAGAATCCAATATCAAACTGACAACACTTCATTATCAAATGTCAACATGAACAAAATAAGCTACCCCATGCAGGTCCTTTTATATCTTTTTAGAGGGATATATTACAATTTGAAATAATAAAACAATTCACCTTTTTCAAAAATACCTTTTTAAAATAATAATATTCCCCATAAAATGCAATGACCCCCTTTCTCTCACTTAGGCATCCAACTTTGAGGTATTTTTTTCCTTTTCAAAATTTATATCACTTAAGTTAGGAAAATAATATTTAAATATAATAACTTAATTGAAATATTAAAATATTTTACCCCAAGTGACGAGAAATTCTAAAACACCTTGGAATCCAATTTTTACTGTACCAATGTGATACTAAGGCAATAGATGACTGAATGAAGTTGTTTTGGTGACTTACTAAAAATAAGCGTTCTCTCCAAGAATTTTGGAGAATACCCCAATAGTCTAAAAACACTACAAAGAGTTTCATTCAAAGTGGTATCATCCACCAAGATCAAAGCCAATAATAGATCTCATGAATTATCACCACTACATCCTCCAAGAACCTTGAAGTCCCCTTGCCTTACCACTTAGCCTATGAGAACTCTAAAAATAGGCTAATGGTCATTGGATTGGTTAAGTCTGAGAAGGGGACATTACAATCACCTTTCCCTTTGTACTTTTCAAACTTGGATATTTCAAAATGTTGGGGGAAGGCACTATTGACATAGATCAGTCAAATGGATATGGGAACAAGTCTTCAAACATATTTTTGTCCTTGTTTATACTTGTAATTTCTTTAGGGCTACTTTTACTTCTTCAAACTCTTGGTCAAATTGTATTGGAGGATTTGTGACAACTTTCTCTATCATGTTGAGAGGTGCACCTTGGAGTGTAGCATAATGGATGTTAGGTTGAGGGATGATATATTAGTGGTTGGATGGTGGTGCAATGTATTGGAAAGAGTGGAGATATAAGGTGACATGAGGTTTTCTTCTTGAAACGGCTATGAGGTGAGGGGTGTGTGAGATTTTTGAGGAAGGAAAGAGGTGTAAAATAATGGAATGTAAGAGGAAGAGGCTTGGGGAATGTAAGAAGAGGATGGTTGAGTGATTTATGAGAAGGATGGGTGAATATAATAGAATAAGGTGAGTATATGATGTGTGGAAGGGAGTTAGTGCTCGTGGAAATGTGAATGGAATATGTGAAACAAAGGAAGGATTACATGGATTAATAGAGGGGATGGAGCTAGGAATGTGAGCTATAATTCATGGAATATTGGGATGAGCGAGAATAGATGGTATGATAAGTTGGATTTTTGAGGTAGAATTTGGACTACGACTAGGAATTAGGATGGATTTGGTAGGAATAGAAATTGTAGGAGGTGTGGTATGTGTAAGTTGGATCAATATTATACTACCAAAGCTTGGTTCTTAAGAATAGAGATTACCCCATGAATTTTCAAAAGTTGACTTGGGGATTTGTTGTCTCACAATATATCCCAATTTTAACATATCAAAGTTATGGGGAGTTTTACACCCTTTTTATGATTCATTTAAATGTGGTGTATTTTTCTAAGTTTATCACTCTATCAATCATGTCCATCTTTTAAAAATTCTTCACAAAGTCTTGGAACATATAGGGGATTATTTTAGTTGTGACACCATTACTTATTGTTCACTTTATTTTTCATGTGGATTTGGTTGGTTTGAGGACCTTCTTAGGCTAGATAATTCATAATAATCATACCCATGGTGAAATGTAATTATTGCTCCATTTTTTTCCCAACTTGCATGTGTGTGAGGCATGAAATTGGTATGTGTGAATTTGATTAAGTCTAATGGTGTATCTCTTAATTCCAAGGACATAGTTATATTTGAGGTGATGGGTGGATAGGTGGCTATATATAGTTTCCTTTCAAAATTTTAGTCAAGATCTTAAGGTTTTTTTTTGTGTTGATTTATTTGAGATAGGTTGATTTATCAAGTGAAGGGGTGTGAATGCGAATTGTGTGTGTGAAATGTGGGAGAGTTAGAAAATCAATACTAAAGCACACAAATATCAATGAGACGTATTGTATTGAAGATTTGAATCAAAGAACCACTCTAAATTGCAGCTAAACAAATCTTTCAAAAATGTTCCATTGTTCTCTATTCTCAAGGATTTATTAAACCATGTTGGCTCTCAAATTTTGTATATGCGCTATGGTTGTTAAAATTACAACTTGAGAAATGAGATGTTGTTCTAAATGCAAGAAATCTAAGTTCCTACATGAAACTATGTGATGAAAGCTATGATGCCATGATAATGAAGATATGGACAAATGGATAATGATGTTAGATTATGTGATACAAATGCTGTGATAAGAAGATAAAATAATTTTGCATATGCTCAAATAACCATTGATATGATGAACTAAAATGCAACTATAAATCAAAACATGATTTAAAATGAAACTATAAAGCAAAAGATGATTCTAAGTTAACATGATGCTACAATGAAAACTTGTTAAAATGCTAAACAATGCTAACTATAAACTCCAAATGCTCCAATGCTCCAAAGCTATTCCTGCATGATAACTCTACTCAAATGTGGGATGCAAAATACTATAGCAAAGGGTTGTATTTATAGGATTTTCCAAGCATCTTGTGATGTGGCAGCGATCGATGGTCCATATTCAAACATGAGGGATGAACGGTGGAGATGGAAAGAATCAAGAAGGATGTTCCCTTGACCAAAGACAACATGCCAAATGGATGAAGGAATCAAGTGTGTGAGAAAAAGACCATGTGTTCAAAGTTTGTTGAAGATAATTCTAATTTAAAAATTAGAATTATTTAATTTCATGTGACCTTTGTGAGGTGGCATGAAGATTTGTAGACATGTGCTTGAATTCTAAATTTGGGATTATTGAAAATTAATTAAATAAAACAAACTATAGAAATTTGTTTATTTAATTAAATTAGAGGATTGTGATTTTAGATTTGGAGAATTAGAAGATATGAACTATATAAATAAATTGAGAATTTATTTATAAGTAGATGAGATATTAATTAAATAACTAGTATTTAATTAATTAAATGTCTTGACCGATTTTAGCTGTATACATTTTGCCCCTCTTTGAAGTAATGTGTTTACATGTTGCTTCAAAGAAAAATTTGATCAATACCGAAAAAAAAAATTGATGCCCTAATGTTGATTTTTAGGTGATGACGGATATATGCCCCTTTGGGAGATAAATCAGTGAATTTTTTAATTTTTACGATTTTTTGGAATTTTTGAAAATTTTGATGATTTTTCGATGATTTGATGATGATCTCAAAATTTTATGCTTCAGAAATGATTTATCTCTCAAAAATGATGTTAAAGTCACATGGTGATGATTTGATGAATTAAAGCCCCTTTGAAAATAAAATAAAACAACCCCATAAAAATGCCACTTAATTAACCAAGTAAAAAGGTTAAAAAGTTGGATTAGAAGTTCATTTGAGCATTTGGGATTTTGAAAACTTGAGAGTGATTAGAAATTTAGCAATTTGAAGTAGAATGGTGATCCCTTACCAAACACACTAGTTCGAGCAGGTCAAGCGTCACAACCATTCGGCAGTGTATGGTCCTCTAGTATGTACCCCTAAAAACTGCCTCATTATTTGTGCATTATATTTTCCTACTCTTTTTTCTCATTTGAATCATATTTTTTTTATTTTAGCGCATAGGGTCGCTACAATGGCACATAGGGTGTTTGTTATAGCACATAGAATAAATTAGCACTTAGGGTTAACGATTTAGGGCATAGGATAAATGAATTAGCGCAAAGGTTCATGTAGCGCATAGGTGACCTAACATAGCACATTCATGAACTATTTTAGCGCATAGGTGCATTTAGCGCTTAGAGGAATTGGTTTAGCGCATCAATGAAATGATGTAGCACAAAGGGTGAATCGGTGCATTGGGACTCTGTTCTGGCGCATCGATCAAATGAAATGGTGCATTGGAACTCTATTTTAGCGCATTGATGAATTTCTCTAGTGCATAGAGTTTTCCAGTGCATAGAAAGACTGTTCTAGTGCATTGGTGAAATTTATACCTAATTGATGATTTTCTTGATTAGACTCCTTGATGTTGATGATGCTTGATCG
The DNA here is from genome assembly GCA_007258455.2 of Sequoia sempervirens. Taxonomy (NCBI): domain Eukaryota; kingdom Viridiplantae; phylum Streptophyta; class Pinopsida; order Cupressales; family Cupressaceae; genus Sequoia; species Sequoia sempervirens. The sequence continues at coordinate 113,396 of VDFB02008824.1, read as the reverse complement.
CGTCAGTCGATGATTGATGATGTTGATAGATTAGATGTCCATTGATCTCATGATAGGTGAGATTCAATGATTGATACTAAAAATTCACCTCATGATGGGCAAAGATCAATTGATAGTTTGATTGATTGAATGACCTCATGATAGGCGAGGTGCATTGATTGATGAACCTCATGACAGGAGAGGTTGAATGATTGATGAACCTCATGATAGGTGAGGTTAAATTGATTGATGAACCTCATGATAGGCGAGGTTGAATTGATTGATGAACCTCATGATAGGCGAGGTTGAATTGATTGATGAACCTCATGATAGGCGAGGTTGAATGGATCGATGAACCTCATGATAGTCGAGGTTTAATTGATTGATTGATGCTCACGAGATTTGATCAAAGTCTCACCAAAGCTAATTAGATTGATAGGCTGATTGATTTTGATGGTTGATGTGTTACTAATTGATGTCGATTGATTGATTGACTAATTTGCAATTTTGTGATAATAGGAGTCATTGACAAGTCTACAAATTAGAGAGCATTTTCTCAAGACATGGGATTTGATTCCACACCTAACGCCACCTGATGCATGATGCAGTTTTTTGTCCCTGATTGATATACCCCAGATTAGGATCAACAAGGGTTTGTTGACAGCCTTAGCAGAGAGGTGGCACAGTGAGCATAACACCTTCCATTTTCCCACTAGTGAGATCATAATTACTCTAAAGGACGTCTACCAGATTCTACGGATACCTGTGGTTGGAGAGCCTGTGTTATATGATTCTCAGGAGCAAGGCAGGATGGATACACTGCATAGGGTATTTGAGGATGATACTATATGCGGCTATGAGATTCCCTGGAGGGATATGGTTGATGCTTATGCCACTTTTCCTTCTATTCTTGTCATGTTTATTGGAGGGTTCCTTTGTCCTGACCACAAGTCAAAGGGACTCCTCAGGCTATGAGATATGCATGGGGTTGTTGTATGCTTGCACATTTGTATCATGACTTACACTAGGTGGTCTACCTTCGAGGGACCAGTTTATCAGCGGGGGTCACATTGCTTCAGGTCTGGGCCTGGGAGCATATAGTAGTCAATCGGCTAGTTGGAGAAAGACAACGACCTACCATGAGGCCATATGTACACATTTATGTCAGTTGACTTGCTTAGCCTAGGCTGGGAAAACTAGATTACTGGAGGAGGACACTAGATGATTTAGAGTCAATGGTATGGCGACCTTGTCTTGATTGTGAGTAGTGGTCAAAGGACGACACTAAGATTCCATTTTTGTGTCAGTAGATGTACCTAATTGGCTAGACCCAATTCATTATTGAGAGATTCTTGCTATTGGTGCAATATGGTAGGGTTTAGGGCATGCCGCAGGGAGTGGCCCATTATGCACGGCAACGGTAGGATGTTACAAAGTAGGGACCAGTTTTTTCTTATGATGTCATAGTTCAACACTTCTAGGGATTACATGTTGTCATTTGGGAGGTGCATCCAGAGATCACTAATGCACTAATATAAGAGGAGTATGCACAGTATATGTTCACACATCCATTCCCTCTAGTCACCATTATGGACGAGCCAGTGCCATTGTTAGCTGAGGAGGGGGCAGGAGATCATGGGCATAGGCAATGGAGAGAGGAGGGGGAGGAGGAGGAGGAGGAGGATAGAAATGATGACAGTGATGATGATGAGAGTGATGGGGGAGGAGATGAGGGTGGAGGAGGTCCAGGTCTCGATATTGGAGAGTTGAGAGTGCCTCGCAAGAGGTGGAATGTGGAGGTTTGGCTACAATCACCATAGTAGTAGACACATATTGTTGCACTACAGGTATAGGTTGAGACACTACAAGGTCAGCTTGAGCAGGTTCAAACTCTACTAGCGCAGGCCCAAGGGTAGATCAATGTATTGATAGTAGATAGGGATGCTTCTAGGAAGCAGGTACAATAGGTACAGGCTCAACTCACCTAGGTCCAAACTCAGGGACAAGGACAGATGCAGGCACAAGTTGCCACCCTTATTATAGAGAGAGACACTTTTCAACAGTGGGTGGAGCAGGCTGAGGGCATCGTTGAGAGGCTGCAGTAGGCTACAGTGCTTACTGGTACATCAAATTATTTTAGAGAGATATGTCGCACCACACAAGAGGCATAGCTTTACAAGGTTCGATATTATGATGCAGAGCCTCTAGAGTGGCAAGATATTTTTACCTAGTCATTGTCTAATAGATCTCAGTCTCATACCATGAGCAGAGGTGTGACACAGTAGCTTCCTGGAGATCGAAGAGATCCTAGTGTAGGTCCATCAGGTGAGGGAGGTACTAGTCTTGTGATGCTAGGACCATCTCGGGAGAGCATGACATAGCTCTGATTTCTAATTTTCTGATGTACTTTGGACATGTATACACTAATGTATTTGAGACACTGATGATGTACCTCTTGATTTCAGACATTATGATACACTGCCATTTTGTATGTATCTCTTTATACCCTTGGATATCCTTGTACACTTTGACATTATTATTTTGAGGTTATATGATATCCATAAATGATTATGATCTATGTGTCTATATGATGTTTATATTATCACGGTCATGATGATTATGATGGATGTGTTTGATTTCTATTTCATGATGATCATGATGATTATGATGGATGTGTTTGATTTCTATTTGATGATTATCATGATGATTACGATGGATGCATTTGATTTCTATTGTTTATGCTATGTGATGTTCTATATGATGATGATATGATATGTTATGGATGCAACTGATGTGTTATGGTTCTATGATGCTTTATGAATGATGTTGATATGATGTATGTGATGGATCTTATTATGCCAATGAAATGTGATGCATTTTATGTTTTTGTACTTTTCTAATGCAAATAAATGATGCAATGAATGAATGAATGATGTATGAAATGATCACATGATGGTTCATAGTTCTATACATTTATGATGTTTATACGATGATGATCATGATGATTATGATTATTATGTAATGATGATGCTTATATAATGATGATTATGGGATGTATGCAATGATGATATGATAATGCATGATTAATGATTCGATATGCTTAATGAATGATGTTTTATGCTATGTGAGATGGATTTTATTATGCAAATGATGTATGATGTGTATGCGATGATCCAGTTATTCCTTTGTCAGTCGTGGATTTGAGTAATAACAAATTCATCTTCACTGTTGGTTTTAGATGTTCATAACAATGGCATTATGTTTTTACCAGTCATGTTTTTTAGCAACTTTTTCTTCTTGGAAATCTTACTCTATTAGACATGTCTTTCAATCATCTTGTGAATCCAAGATCCATTTTATAAAAGGATTAAATGATCTCAGTGATGCATCAAGTTCAATTATGCCCTTATTAAAATAGAGAAGTTTTTTGGAAATCTTACTCTGTTGGACATGTATTTCAATCATCTTAATGGATCAATTCCTTAATCCATTAATAATTGATGAAATGATTTGGATCATGCAAGTGATATGGAATGCACTTATTTTTTGTGTTTTCTTATGCAAATATTATGATGTGATGCATGGATGGATGAATGATGTGATAATGTTTTCTAATGTATGCAAATGATGATGCAACTAATGTGTTTTCTAATTTATGCAAATGATGATGCAACTAATGTGTTTTCTATATGAGAATGATGTTTTTTTGGAAATGCCAAGTGTACTCAATCTATTAGTGTTAGAAATAACATCATTGTGAAATTGTTGTAGCTTTGGAAATCCCATAGATACAGATGCAAACTAACATGGATGCAATCTAACTTAACCATGCAGATCTAATATGCAAATTTTGTCATTCGTAACAACCAATTTGTCGTGCTTTTTATCATCATTGAGCCTTTAAAATGTTGAAAGTGAGTACAAGCATCGATGGCATAATGTAGACCATGATTACCTGAGTACTACTTTCATGATTTTTGATATTGCAAGTTAACACAAGCATCTAAGTATAATTAAACTGAGATGACCTAAGTATTGCTTGCATAAACAAACAAGAGTTAAGGATGATCCCACAATAGTGGTTTACAATTTTTGGCCAAACTGGACACTGAAATAATTTTTTTTAACTAAATCTTCACTTTTGGGCACCTATAGTGGCTAAACTGTGAGGAATTTGAAGATGATGCAAACTAGATTTTTGTGAGATTTTGTCTGTAGATTCTAAATATATATTTTTCAAAAAAATTAGAATCAGATTGCACTTCTTTTTCGATCCCCCTCGAAAACTTTTTTTTTTTGAAAACAACATTTTAAAAAAGTGACGCTCACCGTATAACTCATAACTTTTTTTCCATAAAGGATAAAATTCTAATTCTTTTGAATTTATATTTTTAACTCTAATAGCTAGTGCTTCCACTTGGTTAGATAGTTTTTTATTGAATATTTTTTCTTTAATCAAGTTTCAAAGTTAAACCAATTACAATTCAGACATAGCATGATCATATAACACGTAACTTTTTTTGTATGTATCAAAAGTCATTTTTATTTTTTGTTGGATCAAGGACTTCAATATCTGGTGCACAATATTTTTCAAAAAAAAATTGATAATCTACTATTTTTCCACATGTGTAGAACAAAGAGTTTGATTTTCAATGAAAAACCTACATTCATAAGAAATAAAAAATAAATATAATAATTAAATTAAATTTATTTAAAATTATACTTTTTGGGAAGCTTATAATAAGGACTACATACTTACAAAAAATGAATGTTAAATGAATTCATTTGATCCCCCAAAAGGTAAATCAAAAGTGGTTTTTTATTAGCATTTTGATAGGTGTAAAGGAGACTTTGTTATAGGTATGGTTTAAAACTAGAGAGGTTCTATCCAAGGGGGTTTGATCTAAGGTAGTTTGATCAAACCCTCTTCAATTGGAATGTTTTAAATGGAAATTTTTAAGGTTTAAATCATTATATTTTATAAAAATATGTGATTTCAGCAAAAATCAAAATCTCCCAGAAATATTGTAAACCAGCTTTGTGGGATCACCCTTAACTGTTTTCCTATGCAAATTCAAAATGGCATTAGTGATACTTTGTAGAGCACGTCCCACGACAATTTTCATAGTAATAATGATCAACTCACAAACAGCAGACAAAGAAAAATCATACTCCTTCTTGGCTCCTCTAGTTCAATACATCATTGAGGTGCTCCATAGATATGATAACAAAATCAAAGTTCAACGGTTGAACATTCATGCCACAATGATAAATCTTTGATTCAGAAGAACATCATCCATTTGAAGTGTGCTTTTGATTTGATTGATTTGGCTATTTGATATGGATGGTTGATGTGCTCCTATTTGTGTGATTGATGTTCAATGTTGAGTTGCACTATGATCATTGTTTTGGGTTGTGTTGCACTAGTGTTGTTTGTCTGTTGGTTTAAGATCAAATTTTATTGCCCCCAGTGAGTTCAGGATTTTTCCCCCAGTCTAGGGTGAGACACGATCGCAATGCCAAGATATGTACATGATGTTTTCTGATGATAGGCAGATTGGTGGCGAAAGTGAATGGAAAAAGTGAATGGTTGACATGCTCAAATAGATGGACAAGCTAACCTATCACAAATAGCGCATGTTGCCATGCTTTCACTACTTGTTTTTATTGCATTATTTTAGTTTTTATTGATTTTTTTATTTTTTTCACTTTTTTTTTGTAATTTTCTCTTTTTTTTATTTTTTTGGATTTTTTATCTTTTTGCTTTTTTTGTCTCTTTTTTTTTTTTTGTTACAAAGATGCCTATTTTCTAGGTTTTCATCAAGGTAACCATTTTTTCAGGACATTTTCTGATGTTTTTTGTATTTTTTCAGGACTTTTTCTGATGCACTAGATGATTTAGGTGTAGAATTTCTTGAGATGCAGGTTGTTGAGGGGTTCATCAAACAAATCCCCTTCTAGTGTCGACAACTGATATGCTCCTTATCTGAAAATTGATACAATGACAAAGGGACCTAGCTAGTTGGATTCAAATTTCCCCTTCTCTCGATCTTGTTGGTTATGGGGGTTCTCTTTAAATACTAAGTCACCCACCTGAAATGTTCTAGGCTTTACTCTATGATTGTAACTTTTGGATATCCTCTATTGATAAGCTTTCAGGTGATCAACTACTTTTTGACGACACTCATCCAATAGTTCCAATTCTTATAACCTAGACACTCTGTAATCCTCATCTGAAATGATCCCTTTTAGTGACACACAAAGTGATGGCATCTCAACCTCAATAGGTAGAATGGCCTCTAATCCATAGACTAAAGCATAGGGTGTGGCTCCTATCAGGGTGCGGATACTAGTTCTCTAATCCCACAAAGCAGGGTTCAGTTGAACATGCCAATCACGTCCAGCCTCATTAACGGTTTTCTTCAATATTTTCAAGATAGTCTTGTTCGAGGCCTCTACTTGGACGTTTCCTTGGGGATAGTAGGGTGTAGAAAATTGATGTTGTATATGGGACCTCTCACAGAGTTCATGGACATCCTAATTCTTGAAGGGTCTTTTGTTGTCTATGATAATGGATTGAGGGATGTCATACTAATAGATGATATAATTTAGGATGAATGATGAGATTTTCTTTTTTATGATGGTGGTTAGGGGAACCGCTTCAATCCACTTTTTGAAGTACTCTGTGGTTGTGATGATAAAATTGTGTCTATTGGATGAAGATGGATGAATCTTTCCCACGAGATCTAATCCCCACTGACAAAAAGGACAGGTTGATGCAAAAGGTTGCAAATCTTGTGTCGGTGCATGTGTCAAGTTTCCATGGATTTGACATTTTGTGCATTTTTGACATATTGGAATGACTCCTCCATATTTGGCCAATAATACCCCAAACGTAGGAGTTTCTTAGCTAAAGTTAGGCCACTTGAATTTGTGCTACAGATACTATCATGGACCTCACATAAAGTGGTTTCAGCTTCGTTACATTCTAGACACTGAAGGAGAGTACCATCAAGACCTCGTCAATAAAGCACATCGGCTATTAGGGTGTGTCGATCTTCTTGTCAGATGAAATTTAATTTTTGGTTTTGGGATAAATCAGATGGGAGGGTATTGTCTTTTAGATAGGTGTGGATTTTCTCATAGGTAGAAGCGTCAGCCTCGACTACATGGTAGATGACTTGGCTTTAGGGTTTTCATAGGATGGGTTGAACAGTTGTTCCACCATGAAATCATAACGGGCTCATTTCTCAGGAATTTTTAAGAGAGAAGCAATGGTATCCATGGCATCAATAGCTTTGTTGTCGCCTCTAGGAATCTGCTCAAATTTTATCTCCATAAAGTACTTTTTGAAGTCATCAACCATTTTTTTTATATGGCATTAATTTTTCATCTTTTGTTTTGTAATCATCATTCACCTGGTTAATGATTAACTGAGAGTCACCATAGACATGTAACTTTGTGATCTTCCACTCAACTACTACTTTGATTCCAATGATCAATGCTTTGTATTTGGCTATGTTGTTGGTGCAAGGAAACATCAGTCTGTAGGACTTGGGAATGGTATGTCCTTGTGGCGAGATAAACAAGATTCTTGCACCTGATCCATAATGGGTATAAGAGCCATCAAAGTACAACATCCTTTGTTGTGCAGATATTGTAAGTACATCAACATCTAGAAATTCAATATTCATTGGATGATTCTCTTGCAACAGTGCTTCAGCTAGTTGATTCATTATGGCTTGACCCTTGATGGATATTCTGTCCACGTACTAGATGTCAAACTCACTCAATATCATGACCCGTTTAGCTAGTATTCCTATTAGGGTAGCTTTGTTGAGTAGATACTTTAATGGATCAATTTTAGCAATGAGTTTGATGGTGTGATTCAACATGTAATGTCTGAGTTGTTGGGTAGAAAATACTACTGCCAAACAGGCTTTCTCAATGAAGGTGTAGTTGATCTCATAACCATTCAAGTTCCTGCTGATATAATAGATTTCCCTTTCCTTTCCTATAGAATCTTCCTATGCCAATAAAGCTCCCAAAGATATCGCATTCATTGCAATATAGAGTATCAATGGCTTTCCTTCGATTGGTGGTACTAGTATTGTTGGTGACATCAAATATTGCTTGAGTTGATTGAAGGCAGCTTCACATTTCTCATCCCACTTGAAAGAGACATTCTTGTGTAGTAAGTGGTTGAAAGGGTGATTTTTGTCAACCAGTTGTGCAATGAACCTCCTGATGGATTGAAACCGTCCCTGTAACGATCTGAGTTGGCTGATGTTTTTAGGAGGCATCTCCATGATGGCTTTGACCTTTGCAAGATCCACCTCAATACCTTTGGCTGACACAATGTACCCCAAAATTTTAGCTAATGTTACATCAAATACACATTTCTTGGGGTTCAACCTCACATTGAATTTCTCCAGTCTAGTGAAGATCTTGTCTAAAATTTCTAGATGTCCCTCTCTAGTGAATTATTTCACCAATAAGTCATCTACATAGTCTTCCATAAAAGTGTGCATCATGTCATGGAAGATGGTGTTCATTGCTCTCTGATATGTGGCTCCAGCATTTTTCAACCCAAAAGGCATTACATTCCAGTAGAAAGCGCCCCAAGGACATGTGAAGGTTGTTTTTTCTTGATATTCAAGTGTTATCCTTATCTGATTATACCCTGAAAATCCATCCATAAGTGAGAGCATTTCATGTCCAGTAGTCAAGTCTACGATGGTTTTGATGTTAGGTAGAGGAAAATCATCTTTTGAGCAAGCTTTGTTAAGATCCCTAAAGTCTATGCATATCCTGATGCTTTTGTCTAGTTTTGAGACTGGCTCAATATTTGATATCCACTCAGCATAGTCAATAGGTTTGATAAATCCCGCGTCCAATAGATTCTTTAATTTGGCTTTTACCAAGAGAGCGATATGAGGGTGCATTTTTCTCAACTTTTGCTTTACTGGTTTTACACCAGGTGTTAGTGATAAATGATGTGTGATGAGTTATGGATCTATTCCTGGCATGTCAACATAAGACCTAGCAAATTTGATTTGCCTCTCTTCAAATAATTTAGTGAAATTGGGTTTTTCCTCCTCTATCATGGATGTCATGAGGTGCAGGGTCTTCATTGTTTCATTTGTGCCAACATTGATAGACTGTGTAGGCTCAATTAGCACTGACGATCTCTCCTAATAGTGTTCAAGGAGAGTGTCAAATATTCCATCTCTCGGTGCCTCAGAGAGGTTTTCACCTTGAGATACGCTCTTTATTTTTACTTTTTCTGGATCTAATAGTGCCATTAAATGGTTTCCACCATTAGATCTTCTTTTGGTATTCATTTTGCAGCTAGAATATTTGGTACTCCCCTTGTCTGAAGTTCTGTTATGAGATTCAATGATGGAACATGTTTTAGGGTTATCAGAACAGAGGAAGTTAATGATGGCATCATCACTCGAAAAGGTGGGTAGATCAAATAGCTTAGATTGGTCCCAGTCAATCAATTCGGGGTGCACTAATGGCATGGAATTGTTAGATTGGATGAGGTTAGAAGGGGTAAGCATCATGATGGAAATGTCGTTAGAATGTCCAATGGAAATATTGAGGTCTAAGATGTTACTCTCTTCTGAAGTATCCATCTCGCTAGAAGAATGATCGTCTTCACTTGAGTCATCGATATTCTATGATCCAATTTCAAGTGGTCGATAACTCGAGCTCTGTCCCTCTATACATGTTGGTGTATACTTTTGTACCACATCAATCTCCTTATCATGACAAGAATCTTCAGAGAGGGAATCCCATTCATATTCATTGGAGTCTATTTTAGAATTCTCTCAATTGAAGGATTCTCTTGACAACTTGCTATCTGGTTTCTTCTTTTGCTTTTTCCCTATATCCTAATCCTGTCTTGTCCTTAGAATTCATTATGATGGGTTGTTTCGGTTCTATGATGTATTTTCTCTTACCAATAGGACCTTTTCCCTTATATCCCATCTTTTCTAAGATTGTCTTTCCTTTGCCATACTGCTATGTTAGTACATTTAAAGTGGATGCTTGTGATTGTTCTTCATCCTTGTACAACCAATTCAAAACCTCCTTGTCTTCTTATTCATCCACTAAGGTGCCTCCTCTTACAAAATTTCCATCAAAGAGTGTTGTTTGTGATGATTGTTGTCTTGATGTTGATGGTTGTCCATATGACTTAGGAGAAGATGATAGTTTTGATAAACACAAGGATTGCTCAAATGAGTATTCCCCCATGCCTTTATCTTTTAATTGGATCTTTTCAACCTATTTTGATAAGGCATTGAGTTGACTTTCGTGATTTGATGGAGTAGACTCACTGATACCCTTATCTTTTGATTGGTCCCTTTTCTCCACCCACTTTGACAAGGCATTTAGTTATTTTTCACTATTGGATGGACTAGGAGTTGTTGCTTCCCTGTTGTGGGGTACAAAAGTGTCTTGGTTTGTTCTGAGTGTGTTGTAGTATTGGGGGTTGGAATCAACAGCAATAGTGATCTCTTGTCCATTAAAAGGAAATTTCAAACATTATTGATATGTTGATGGTACAGCTTGCATCTCATGGATCCACGGATGTCCCAAGAGTATGTTGAATTTCAACTCTTTATCCAACACTTGGCATACTATATCTTTAACAACTGGTCATACTTGAATTGGTAGGATAATCAATCCTTGGGAGGATCTCTCTTCATCATCATATACTTTTATTGTGATTTTCCTTCTAGGATCAATAGCATTTTCAAAATATCCTACTGCACAGACATATTTTAGAGTGCAAATATTTAAGCCAACTCCTCCATCTATTAGAACATGTTTAACGTGGTGTTTATGGATTAAGACCTCAATGTGGAGAGCAGTGTTGTGTGGATGGGTGATAGATACATCATCATGTTTGGAAAATGATAAGCAGTGCAATGCAGTCAAATGTCCCACCATAGTCTGAAATTGGAAAACTTCCAAGTTGTTTGGTACCATGGTGGCGACTAGAGTTTGTTCCAAGATTTCCTTGTGAGCGGGTGAAATCTTGAGAAGCTCTAATATGGATATTTGAGTGGGTATCTTCTACAACTAGTCAACGATGTTATATTGAGTTGCAGGGACAGCAGTAGTTGCTTTGGACGTGGAAGGGGTAGCTCCTTTCAATGTTACCTTGGCTTGTCCTCTTGTGATTGCATTGATTGGTGAATTGTCTTGTTTTTCTTTAATTTTAATGACATTGATTTGATTGGAATTTGCAGCAATGTTGGTGATCAAATTTATTGGCACAAGGTCATTGATTTGATGTGAGGTGGTGTTGATATCACGGTGATGATTTTCAGTTGCAATGATGTTTTGTTCATGTTCAATGATGTTTTCATTTATTGGGTTATCAGTTGCAATAAGATCTGGTTTGTAATGGGTTTGATCATCAACCACCTAAATATGGAGAATAGTGGTGTCATAAACATAGTTAACATTTTTTCCTTTGGTGTTTGATGACAAGGACTCCCCCTTTTCATAATTTTGTAGAGGGTTCTTGAACGCTCCATGATCATTGTTTGTTTGGAGTCCTACAAATATGGTCTTGTTGTCAATCAAGTCGTGTATCAAGTGCTCCAGTTGCATGCATTCATTGGTTTTATGCCCTTTGTTTCAATGAAAGTCACAGAAATGCACATCATTCCACCATGTAGGCTTAACTTGTGGATCCCAATTTCTTTCCCCTAGTAATGTTATGACGTTAGCTTCAATAATTTCCTTTAATGTTGATTTTGATGATTTTCCCAAAGGTGTGAACCTTCTTCGATTGGAGTATGTTCGATATGATGGTGTTATAGATCCAGCATTACCTTGATTGTTGCTTTGGCTAACATTTTGGTTGTTGTTTTGGTTATTGGGTGGATTGTTGGGTAGATTGTTGTTCTAATTAGTTTTAGTGGCAGCTACTGTCAAGTTGAATATAGGTTTTGTATTTTGGTTTTTAGTTGTGTCGTCGTTGTTACCCACATTATTGTTTCGTTACCAAAACTTGGGTTTGTCACCGCTATTGTAGTTGTTAGAGGAGTTTGATGTGTTGTTTTCATTGTAAAGTTTTATGATTCCTATTTTGACCAAAGCTTCTTCAATTTTAATCCCATTTTCAATAAATTTTTTGAAGGTAGGTGGACATTGCAATTCCAACCTGTAGCTCATCTCATCATTTAGGTTATCAATAAAGATTTCCATCTTTTCTTTTTCAAGTACGGGACAAGAATATCTCACAAATAACCTTCTCCATTTTTGTAGAAAAGTGAAGAACAATTCACCCTTTTTATGTTTCAAGTTACAAAGGTCCTTCATTGTTTTATCATGTTGGATGTTATACAAATATTGGGTGATGAACTTGTTAACCAATTCTTCAAAGGTTTTAGTTGGTGGTGCAAGTTTGGAAAACCATTCAAGGCATTGTCCACCTATGCTTCATGGGAACAACCTCATCAAATAAGTTTCTTCATGTGCAAACTCAAGACTCATGGTTCTAAATTCCCTCGCATGATCTATTGGATCGATTTTACCATTGTATTTGTCATACTTTGGGAATTTGCAATGTTTGGGAAAATGGATTATGTGGATATCTTGATAAAAAGGAATGGACAAATGTCTTGGATCAAGTATCGTTTTGATGTTCCCCTTTGAATATCAAGAATTTGTTGTTGAAGGTTCTTCATTTGATGAGTTAGGGAAACCACTTGTTTTGGATCATTTTCACGCTTTTTGGGAGGTGCTTTAAATTGGTTAAAATCAAAGTCATCAAGCAATTTGACACCTTTTTTAGCCAACATTAGGAGGTATTTTTCCCCATTTCTTTTGAAAATCTTTTCTAAGCACTTGTGGAAATTCGGATCTTGTTCAGCATTTTGGATATCTTCCTCAGTTATCTCTTCCCCTTCATTGGTGTTGATTCCATGGAAAGAATTCTCTTCAGCTTTAGTCATGGTGTTTTTTGTTTCACTATTTTGAGTTTCGATGTTTTGAGTTTTGAAGTTTGGAGTTTCGATGCTTTGAGTTCCAATGTTTTGTGTTTCGATGTTTTGTGTTTTTAGTTCTTTTTCCTTGAGCTTCTACTTTTGTAACCTTGTTTGGACGGGCATACAAGTGTTATATTTTGACTAAACTTTGATCTTTGTTTCAAATAGTGACAAGGATTACAACTAAGTCTAATAGAATGACAAATTTTATTGATGAGACTAAGTTTGATTTGATTATATAGCTTCATTTCTTGATGAAAGGATGATAAATCCTAATGATGAAAATAGGCTTAACAATCAAAGATATGATAAGTTTGATGATTTAGGCACTTTGAGATGTTTAGATATAGGTTTAATTTGGAAAATTCCACTTGAAGAGGTCAGTTTTAACAAGTTTAGACTTTGTGGTATCTGAGGAATGATTCTGGATTGAAAAAAAAGATTATGAATTTTGGCTCAAACTGCGAAACAGGGGATAAATTTAACTCTCGGGTTTTGCATTTAATGGATGCACTAAAACAAAGCCCGGATGTGCTAAAATATTTGATAGATGCGCTAAAACAAAGGATGGATGCACCAGAAAATTGCACAGATGCACTCTAAGATTTCCTAGATGCACTAGAACAGTGGGTCGATGCGCTATAATAAAGAGTGAATGCGCCAGAAAATTGCACATATGTGCTATAAAAATTCTTGTATGCGCTATAATAGAAGATGGATGTGTTGTAAGATTGGACAGATGCTCTATAATATTGACTATATGTGCTACAACAAAGAGTCTATGCGCTAAAATACTGCACAAATGCACTATAAAACTGACTGGATGCACTGGAACAGAGGAAAAATATGCTATTTTGGAAAATTTCAATGTTTTTGGCAGTCTGTCTTGTTTTTAATCCATGAATGTGAATGTTACCAAGGTGTAATTTTGTTGAATAATGGATTTTTTTTGGTTTCTAGCTTGTAAGTTGCAAGAATTAAGTGTTCAAATGGATGATTTTTTAAATCAAGGTTTTCACTTCCATTGTGTGATGTTTTTTTTGAAATTTTGTTTGAAAACACATTGGTAAAACACATCAAACATGTACAACTTAACGCTATGTAGGACAATATTCACTGGATTCTCACTTGGATTTTACTCTAGTTGTGCCTACTTTTAGCGGATGATTAGATGCTTGACCCCACTGGCTCCCCTCCACGGCACTCACTTCTTGGGGCATCCAAGCATCAATACCCATGAATCTCCCATGGCATACTTCTCATCTCTACTAAAAGTTGCAAAAATGTGGGACAGCTTCAGAACAACCGTTCTTGCACCGGTAAATAGAATAAGGATTTTGGCCTTGCTATAACAAAGGGTTCTAGTATAGGCATTCCATTCATGGGGAATCATCCATTCAGCAAGAGACCATTGTTACCTTCTTGTTGGAACAATCCTCGTCATACTTAAAATTTCCTCCAGTACCCACATTTATATCCTAGTTGGAAGTCGCTTGGCTTTAGCATGTTACTGGTTGGGTCATTCCCTTGGGTGATTACTTTTTCCCACAAGGAAGGCCCTCTAAGGATAAAACAAAATAAAAATGAATGGGTCTAGATTTTTCATCACCCAATTAAGGGTAGATCATATGCCTACCATTCATCAAGCATGAAAGACATGGTGTGTTCTTTATCCTTCTAATTAATCTAGATGCCTATCTTAATCAAAAGGAAGCATTAAATAACTCCAGCCCCTGCATAAATCATTAGTAGTTTGATAAGATTGTCTTTGAACAACATATCAAAGTACCTGCAAGTAGAAAACACCAATTAGTTCTCAAATTTTTAAAATTTTACAAATTTAAACAGATGTGATAAAATAGTCATCCAATGCGCTAAAATATCATTCCAACGCGCTAAAACAGCTACTCTATGCGCTAAATGAACTCATGTATGCACTAAAAGAACTGATGAATGCACTAAAAGAAGTGATGAATGTGCTAAAGTGTTGAATGAAAGCACTAAAAGACTCCCTAGATGTGCTAAAATAGTTCACGAATGCGCTAAAATAAATGTTGTATGTGCCATAACAGACCCCGAATGTGATGAAATATTTGTCGTATGCATCGAAATAGAAGTCGTATGTGCCAAAATATTTTTTGTATGCACTAAAAGAACTCATGGTCATGCTAAAACGTCACGTCCAGCATGTTCAAAAAAAAATTCCAAAAAATGGTTAAAAATGGGGTCTAGCCCCACGGTGGGTGCCAATTTATGTGTGTGTGAAATGTGGGAGAGTTATCAAATCAATACTAAAGCACACAAACATCAATGAGACGTATTATATTAAAGATTTGAATCAAAGAACTACTCTAAATTGCAGCTAAACAAATCTTTCAAAAATGTTCCATTGTTCTCTATTCTCAAGGATTTATTAAACCATGTTGGCTCTCAGATTTTGTATATGCACTATGGTTGTTAAAATTACAACTTGAGAAATGAGATGTTCTAAATTTAAGAAATCTAAGTTCCTACATGAAACTATGTGATGAAAGCTATGATGCCATGATAATGGAGATATGGACAAATGGATAATGATGTTAGATTATGTGATACAAATGTTGTGATAAGAAGCTAAAATGATTCTGCATATGCTCAAATAACCATTGATACGATGAACTAAAATTCAACTATAAAGCAAAACATGATTTAAAATGCAACTATAAAGCAAAACATGATTCTAAGTTAACATGATGCTACAATGCAAACTTGTTAAAATGTTAAACAATGCTAACTATAAACTCCAAATGCTCCAATGCTCCAAAGCTATTCATACATGATAACTCTACTCAAATGTGGGATGCAAAATAATATAGCAAAGGGTTGTATTTATAGGATTTTCCAAGCATCTTGTGATGTGGCAGCGATCGATGATCCATATTCAAACATGAGGGATGAACGGTGGAGATGGAAAGAATCAAGAAGGATGTTCCCTTGACCAAAGACAACATGCCAAATGGATGAAGGAATCAAGTGTGTGAGAAAAAGACCATGTGTTCAAAGTTTGTTGAAGATAATTCTAATTTAAAAATTATAATTATTTAATTTCATGTGACCTTGGTGAGGTGGCATGAAAAGTTGTAGACATGTGCTTGAATTCTAAATTTGGGATTAGTGAAAATTAATTAAATAAAACAAACTATAGAAATTTGTTTATTTAATTAAATTATCTAGGAATTTAATTTTAGATTTTGAGAATTAGAAGATATGAACTATATAAATAAATTGAGAATTTATTTATAAGTAGATGAGATATTAATTAAATAACTAGTATTTAATTAATTAAATGTCTTGACCGAGTTTAGGTGTATACACAAACTATTTCTTTGTCTCAAGGAAAATATCTTGGTTCAATGATTTGCTAACTTGATATAGGTTATATTCTCAAGATGGAATTATAACATTTTTTGTGGTTTAATATCTTGATTCAAGTTATAAAGGTTTGATTTGTGATTTTTGATGGTATAGTGTCAATTTTATGGATGTGTTTAGGGGGTATTGTGTTGTAACATTATCCTTGTTAAAATAGATATGATGTTTGGTTGGATGTGTGATGTTTAAGGGATAAGATAGGAATTGTGTCTTAATATGGTTTGTGGAGGGTTCTTTCTTGTTTCCTTAGTCTTTGAGGAGCTCTAACTGTGTTTCTAGCTCAAGATATTAGTATTTTTTGTATGGGGAAGAGAACCATTGAAAGATAGAATTGGACCACTATTTTTTAGACAAACTTGATGGATGAGGAATATGGAGCCCTAAAATGGCTACTAATAGAACCACCTTTTGGCCAATGGAACCACTGAACCAAATATTGACTAAATCTTGGACTAGGTTTTGAGTCATGTGGAACTATTCAAAGACAACATGGAATTTTCTATTGGTTGATAGAAGCACCAAACCAAATACCAATTGAAACATGGACTGGGGATTGAGTTATATACAACCACCTAAATACAATATTAAATTTCCTATTGGCTAATGGAATTACTCAATCAAATATTGACTAAAACTTGGATTGGGGATTGAGTCATGTAGAACTACCTACTGGCTAATGGAATCATTACGTCAAGGTTAGACTCTAGAATTAAGATTTTGATAAAGATAATTAATCTACCAAAATAAGTGACAAATACAATGGAACTAAATTAGACATTCTAAAATAGGTGTGGATTTTAGCAAACAATGACCTTAAGATTTTTGTAAAAAATATCACACAAGATTACACACTTGTTGAAATTGGGGACTTTTGGGTGTTAAGAAATTATTGGTATATACAAGAATATATTCCAAAAATTATCTTATGCATATTATTATTCAAGTGGGTGTAACACTTATTCTAGGCTCAAAATGGAATTAACCATTAATACCATCTACTTGATGAAGGATATATAGGGATAGCCACATACACATGAAATCCCTTACCATAGAGCACCAAAGGATTCACCATGGTGAGTTCTATCTCAACACCTAGAGGTATATCATGAGTAGCTTTATGAGGTAATCTATTTGTCACTTGTACCACACTAAATTATGGTAAATGATCTTAGGATTCTATTTATAAGATCACAAAGGGAATTCATGAACTAAGGACCCTTCTACATGCATGGAACTAGGAAGGTCTCTCCTATTTCCTTCTCTCATGAGTCTTGGTGAATCAAGGGTCTTGGAGCTCTACCAAACATGACAATGAATCCCTTTTTAGGTAAAAATATTTCTCTCCACCCAATTTATACCCTATGAGAAAATATGGTTGGGAACATCCCTTGGATGATGAAATGCCCAAGAAAGCCTCCTAAATGAAAAGAATCACTAGGTGCTTTTGATCTCCAAGATCACATGAACTGTGATGAGAGAGCATACCTAAACTATAAAAAAATAGGATATAGGATTTTTGATCCCTAAGATCATCCAAGTGTGCAAGGGGAGAGAATAATTCATATACATTCCCAAGAAAAATAATAAAGTTTATTTTCCCGGGACTTTAATTAATGTGCCTAAATTAGTGAGAAACAAAAGACTTTCATAAGTTGAGGCACAAGAAAACCATTAATATTCTTAAGTTTTAATATTTGGCATGCATAAAATATAAAATGTAAACATTAAGATAAAAACCATAACCAATTCAAATTTTAATAGGTAAATCCTTCAAAATCAAATTAGAGATGCAGAAAATTTGTAAGGAACATAACTATTGAAACATAGAGAAAATTTGTCATGCCAATGGAAAAAACACTAAACCCCACAAATTGAAAATTTTACCTAAATTATAAAACTAACTTCATAGCTCATGGAACCACCCAATTGAGAGGAGCCCTCTAACTATGAGTCCCTACATAGAAAGAAAAAATAGTCATTTGAAGATAGATTTAGGTTAACTTTATGGTGCCAAGAGGTCATCTAAATAGGTATGGGCCTACAAAACCAACTTTTATCAATGAACAAAGAAATATTTTAATAAAAATTTAGGAATTTAAAATTTTGAACAAAATAAGATGGTTTTCTATTAGTCTAATGATGGAACCACCCAACGATAGCACAAAATTTCCTATCTACTAATAAAACCACTGATTTAGATTGAAACCACTAAAATAGAACAACACAATAAAAATGGGGTTAATTTTGGACTACTAAAGGATCACAAGTCAATTTTTCAGCATAACACCTTGCAAGGCTAACCCTCTATGATTAAAAAAAATTAACTAAATCTAATCAATAAAAATTAAAAAAGACACATTAGGAAGTACTTAAATGCAACCACCTTCACAAGTTATAAAACCACCTAACTATAATAAGGCCACCTAACTATTATTTTCACATAATAAAAACTAAAAGAGGAAAGTTTGATTATTGGCCAAAAAGGGATGTGGGTCCTACTAGGAATACCAAAGATGCTACATGAAATTTTGAACTGAATAGAGTAAAATAAAATAATATTAACTTACTCTACTCAAAACACAAGAAAGACCCAAGTTAGGCTATTAGAAGATTAAAAATATATAAATTATCTATGATAACCTATATTAACCTCATATTTACATTATAAAAATAGTTTTTCCCAATTTCTTGAGGATGTGGATGATATGGCCAATAGTATAAGGTTGTATAATAGGTGATTCCTAAAATGGATATGGTTTAGATAAATTTATAGATTTTTTTCCCAAGTAATAGATGGTTACGATGCACTTGAAAGATCAATGGCTCATATTTGTTGAGAGTCATGGGGACATGGGATGAGTACAAGTGTCCTCATATGGTTGGAGGGGATGGATGGAGAGGGATCAAGGAGAGAATAAATGGTATATATTATCCTTGGAGAAAGTGGAGGGATTAGATGGAAGGGGCACTTTGAGTACCCTTGGATTAATTTAAAATTTTCTTGGAGGTATGGACAAGGACTGGACCAATGTGACATGGTACTAAGTCCATGTCACATGTGCAAAGGTCCATACCTTTTTACAAATTTGTGTATGTGCATGATTTGGGAGGATTTGACCAAGGTTAGGGATATGCAAGTGGGTGATCAGAGAATTAAGTGGTAGCCAACTTAATAAAAAAAGGAGAAAATGTGGAATTAAATAAATAGATATTATTTATTTGACTTTTTGGGAAAGGGATATGGGACTTAGGTAAATAAATATTTGGATTTATTTACCTAAGGTAGACTAGAGGAGGAAGATTATTTAATGTTATAGGCTAGAAATAAAGTGTGATTCAATAGTTAAGGAATAGTGAATTTATTAATTAAATAATAATATACTATTTAATTGATAAGAGGATAAGAATGAGATAATTAATTCAATAATTATGGTTTTATTCAATTATTTATATAAGAAATGTTCAATTATAAAGCATCAAGTTTAGGCATCTACATTATTCCCCCTTTGAGATTGTGTTATGATACTTTTTAGAAGATTAAAACATAGCACTTGGAAGAAAATGGTTAGATTAGGGAATTTATTCCCCATTCATTTAAAGGAGGGTGATTAGGAGGAAATATTATGAGAGAGAGTATGAGAACATGGATACCCCCTTGAGAAGATGAATGGTTTTAGGATAACATTGATGTCTTCTCAAAATGGATGAGAGGATGCAAGGTAGATAAGGGAATAGGATACATATAATGGATAGAAGGGGAAACAGGAGGATGAATATACTATGGAAGGAAGAAGATGGATAGATAAAAAAAAATATACATTGGATTGAGAACTCTTTATATTTATATAGTACTAGGCATTATGCAACAAGGTATAAGGAACGAAGGTAACAATGTATCTCATGTATAGAAAAGAAAAGTCACAAGAAACCATATGTTGTATAGCACAATGATATGGAAGATCATGATACTGATGTGGCAAGTAGGTTACAAGGACCAATATAAATGCAATAAAAATTATAATACACATAAAAAGTAAGAAATTTTGCATAAAATGCATCAAAGATCTAAAGATGGTGTTGCCTCAATCAAGCTGAAAAGCCAAAATTGATTGATGATGGATGGAGTGTGGTTGATGTGGGAAATATATATCCTAAAAAACAAGTATTGGTAAGGATAAATCTTGATGATGATGATTATAATTTTATCGAGGCTTGAAACAAGGCTAGGAACAAGACTAAGGATGTGGTTGTATGATTTGCACTAGATTGCATGGATTAGGATTTTCTTATGATTTTATATTGTGAGGAGAAATTTAATTACATGGGAGTGATAGACCAATGGGATAGATGAAATTGGATTGAATTGGGGTAGACTATAGCTAATTACCAATGGAACTAGATCATGGGATGGGAGGATGAGGTGATAGGTGGGATTAATGGTTGGAGGATAGGAAGATAAGAAAATTGATAAATGGAAGGATTAATATTTGATGAAGGGATAATTTTTTTGGATAGGAAATGAGAGAAAGGATTGGATGGATGGAGGGTGCATACTTAATCTCCAAGTAATATGTCACAAAGTGATGCAATGCTAGAGGAAGAAACACACAATATTAGTCTCATTAGACAAACTCACAACAATTATTGTTTGCTTATTCAACTTTCATTCACTTATTCACTCCTCAAGGAACATAAACCATCAAAACATCAACATCACATCCTAATAATATTTTCAATCTTGTACCAACCTTCAACCATCTTAGGAAACACAAAAACATTAGTTTAAGCCAACAAACCAGTAACAAATGGCCCTTCTTCTCTAATTGACTTCTAATGTATACAATGACACCTTTGATCATTAACACAAACTTGAACCTTTGAGGCACAATAAAAGTTCTATGCTTGAGACACCTTCATATGAGTTAAAAATAAATAGACTAAACTCTTTACAAAGCTTTCCCTTTCAAATGATTCATTTTATTATGACTATCGTGAATATGCTTCAATAGTACTCTTAAGCCACAACCTTAACTTCACCTTTCCAAACCCAAATGACTAAACCAACACTAAGGACCTCTTTTTTAAGTTTTAGAAAACATGTATCAACTCCTTACAAACCCCAAGAATTTTTTTTTCATGTTTTGGTTATGATTCCTTCATTAACCCTTTGTATTCCTAGTAGTACTCAGTCTTGCAACTGTCGGACACAAATTACAATACAGACCTCCTTTCAAAACTATGTTTAGTGTTTTAGATACCCCTTCATTTATTCTAAAAAATATCAAAAATACATTATGTGTTCCTTTGCAAGGTAGTGATCAAACTAGGTCTGATAGCATTCAAAACAGGGCTAATTAGGTTTCATTCCTTTAGGGATTATTGAATATGAACATTCTACCATAAATTTCTCCTAACCAGTGTTTGAAACACATAAATATTGATCTATAAAATCTTAAAGGCTCATTATATGTCCATTATCATGAATATTTAATAAACCCCAAGGTTAATCCTTCTTGAAACTCTACTACAAACTGTACACTCAGAAATTTCAGTCAATCTTCAACCTTACAAGCCTTCAACCTTGTGTCTTTTATTCAATTCCATTTGAATATGAAATAAAATTCATGTAAGACTAATCTCACAAAGAATTAGGAGGTTTCACGAAATAAATGAAGAGAAATCCAATTTAGTTACCTTGTTGTTTACCCTAACAGGTTTTGGGACTGTCTTCACAAAAATCTCAATATCTTGCTCAAAGAATAATCAAAATGCATGAAACTTGTTCCAAATGGAAGGTGATCGATAGCATCAACATTTACAATCAATTTTGCATGTTTATTAGTCTATACAGGCTATACAACACCAGGAACTCAGAAGATTTATGTAGAAAATGCCCTAAAACAGTGATTTTATTCATTCAATTGCACTCGTACAATCACCCACGAGTTCTCAAATGATTCCAAAGCCTTTTTAAAGGAAATAAAGCATGATTCAATAGATTCCAACTACTTTTTTAACTTCCTATCAATGACCTAGACTCCCATGACCTTTCATCTTCCACATTTGCACTTATGACCATTTTTACAATATGGAACAACTTTAAACATTATTTGACAAATGACTTAAAATATGACTTCCTAAGACTCAAAAACTTCTAAAATGGTTTGATAAACCTTATTATAAGACCCAATACACAAAAAAGAGCAACTATTTACAAATGGCCTCATGGAGGCAAGAAATCAAACAGGTGCTCCTGCACCAAACTCTTAGGGGAAAAAGAATTCAAGCCCCTTTGAATTGTCTTCTTTCTAATCTTCCAATTCCTTTGCACTTTGTCCTTTGTCTTTTCAACCTTCTTTGGTCCTTTCTTCCTTTTCTTCTTCTTATGCCTTCTCCTATCAATCATCCTTGCAACTTGGAGGTTCCAAAACTCCTTCATATCATCATACACCATTCCTTGTCCTTCATGACCTGCACATACATAGTTCAAAGAAAAATTAGAAACAAAATATTGAGACCTTGAGGTCCCCTCCTTGTATTCTTGTACTTCAAACTCCTCTTCACCCATGACCAACTTATCCAATCTTGACACCAACTTAATATCATTTCCCTCCAAAAGCAATTCACTTGCAACCTCAATGTCCTTGTCTTCTTCTACCTTGATGAGTTCAGCTTCCTCTTGTTTGACCAGTCCATTACCAACCTTACTATCCCATTCTTCTTCAATGACTACAAATTTTTTCCACAAATCATTTTCTTCATCCACCTTTGCTTTTTCATTACCTTTTCCCATCAATGGTTCTTTTGTCTTCACATCAGGTTCAACTTCTCTCATTTTCATTAGCCTTTGAATAGGCCATACTACCTTCTTCTTAACTATCAAGTGCCACCTTGTTGCTTGTCTATACAACTGTTCCATCTTCATCATGGAATCTGCATAAAAATCACTGAAATTTGCTTCCCTTCTCCTCATCTCTTTCTTTAACTCGGCTATCTCTTTTTCAATCATCTCTTGTCTCTTCCTTTCTTCCTCTACTTGCAAATACCTTCTTAACACTTCCATCTTTTCCTCTTCTCAAGCAAGCTTCTCCTTGCTTCACAATTTTTCTTTACCTCACCTAAGCAATCAGGTTCTTTTCTCAACCTACACAACATACACACAAACACAAAATCTTTCTCTACCCAAACCTAACCTGGCTCTGATACCAATTTAATGCAATGCTAGAGGAAGAAACACACAATCTCAGTCTCATTAGACAAACTCACAACAATTCTTGTTTGCTTATTCAACTTTTATTCACTTATTCACTCCTCAGGGCATATAATCCATCAAAACATCAACATCACATCCTAATTAGAGTTTCAATCTTGTACCAACCTTCAACCATCTTAGGAAACATTAAAACATTAGTTTAAGCCAACAAACCAATAACAAATGGCCCTTCTTCTCCAATTGACTTCTAATGTATACAATGAAACCTTTTATCATAAACACAAACTTGAACCTTTGAGGCACAATCAATCAATTCTATGCTTGAGACACCTTCATATGAGTTAAAAATAAATAGACTAAACTCTTTACAAAGCCTTCCCTTTCAAATGATTTATTTTATTATGATTGTCCTGAATATGCTTCAATGGTACTCTTAAGCCACAGCCTTAACTTCACCTTTCCAAACCCAAATTATTGAACCAACACTAAGGACCTCTTTTTTAAGTTTGAAACAACATGTATCAACTCCTTACAAACCCCAAGAACATTGTTTGCATGTTTTGGTTATGATTCCTTCATTAACCCTTTGTATTCCTAATAGTACTCAGTCTTGCAACTGTCAGACACAACTTACAATATAGACCTCCTTTCAGAACTATGTTCAGTGTTTTAGATACCCAGGTTCATGTCTTCTAAAACATATCAAAAATACATTATGTGTTCCTTTGCAAGGTAGTGATCAAACTAGGTATGATAGTGTTCAAAACAGGGCTAATTAGGTTTCATTCCTTTAGGGCTTATTGAATATGAACATTCTAACATCAATTTCTCGTAACCATTGTTTAGAACACATCAATATTGATCTATAAAATCTTAAAGGCTCATTATATGTCCATTAGCATGAATATTTTAATAAACCCCAAGGCTAATCCTTCTTGAAACTTTGCTACAGACTGTACACTCAAAATTTTAGTCAATCTTCAACCTTACAATCCTTCAACCTTGTGTCTTTTATTCAATTCCATTTGAATATGAAATAACATTCATGTAAGACTAGTTTCACAAAGAATCAGGAGGTTTCACGAAATAAATGAAAAGAAATCCAATTTAGTTACCTTGTTGTTTACCCTAACAGGTTTTGGGACTGTCTTCACAAAAATCTCAATATCTTGCTCAAAGAATAACCAAAATGCATGAAACTTGTGCCAAGTGGAAGGTGATTGATAGCATCAAAATTTACAATCAATTTTGCATGTTTCTTAGTCCGTACAGACCATACAACACCAGGAACTCAAAAGATTTATGTAGAAAATGCCCTAAAACAGTGATTTTATTCATTCAATTGCACTCCTACAATCAGCCACGAGTTCTCAAATGATTCCAAATCATTTTTAAAGGCAATACAACATGACTCAACAGATTCCAACTACTTTTTTAACTTCCTATCAATGACCTAGACTCCCATGACCTTTCATCTTCCACATTTGCACTTATGACAATTTTTACAATATGGAACAACTTTAAACATTATTTGACAAATGACTTAAAATATGACTTCCTAAGACTCAAACACCTCTAAAATGGTTTGATAAACCTTATTATAAGACCCAATACACAAAAAAGAGCAACTATTTACAAATGGCCTCATGGAGGCAAGAAATCAAATAGGTGCTCTTGCACCACAAGTGTTAATATGTCCCACTCTAGATATGTCATGTATGATGAGGCACTAGGATGCTCATAATAGGATCGAGTATAGGATGATGGGGGATAAGGAACATAAAGGTGTGTTGAAGGAATAGAGATACAAGTAGATAAGATGGATCAATTAGATGGGAGGAAGGATGGAAAGATACAAGGATGGTAGGATAAAATATGTAATGGGAGAATGTATTCCAAGAGGTTTCCAAGTAATTTATGGATAGTTTTCCTTGTCTTGATCAAGATGGAAAGGTGGATGCAAAAGTTGGAATGAATAGGATATTATGGGTGGGATAAGTAGGTGAGAGGGAAGAGAATATGGATAGGTAGATAAAAGGAAATATCCCCCAAGTATAGATGGAAAATTTATTTAAATGGATTCACACATGACAAATTTTTCCAAGTTTTTATCATGGTACTTTCCCAAGGCACTTGTTTGCCAGGTTTTTACCATTAGACAATTTTTTTCTCTTTACGTTTTCTTTGGATTTTTCAATATTTTGACTTTTTGGAATAGTATGGATGGAGATGGATGAGGATAATTATTTAGATCATTTTATTTTGAATATAGTCGATGGGTGATGGGGAGGTAGATTTAGGACTCAAGAATCTAGTTCTAGATTGTGACAATAGGAGCCCCATTTAGAATGATTGTTGGATATTGGTACAACCTTGTTAGGATGGATGGATTATAAAAAATTAAGGATTAAGTGGATTCTATGGGGCTATATTTTGGATAATTGATGTGGTTTTTTAAATTTCATGGATGGAAGGATGATAGTGGAGTGGGATGGAAGGTTATTATCAAGACCAACACTGGACACATCATGATGGGTCTTGATTCATTGGTTGAGAAATGGATGGAGGATGTGGGGATGATGGGGGTTAGGATAGTGAATTTTGGGACATATGGACACAAAATAGATTTAGGAGATTGAGGATGGGAATGTGTATCTCTAGGATTAGAAAATTTGGATGTCATTTAGGATTTTTATTTTGGATGAAAGTTATCTTGTTGCTTTGGGATCAACATGGTTTTGATTTTTAATTTTTGTTTCTTTGTGGCCTTTATGCTTTATTGAACTTTTATATCATATTTTTCTTTTTTTACAATGTCAATTTGATGGCACATGGTAATTCTTACATTTTTGTGGATGTTTGGCTTTATGCATTTTTATTTAGAATCCAAATTGCTTCCAATAGCAATGGTATGGGTGTGAGGAGATGAATGGTGTGGATTGAATATGAATGGGGTGATGGAAAGAGGATGGTGGATGATTTTTATGGAGGTTTTACTTTGTTGATCTTTATTAGGGGTTATAAGATCAAAAAAATTATGAGGGGTAATAGGGATAGGGGATGGGTGTATAAGGGTATGAGTAGGATGAGATGGAGAATGGAATTTTTGGATATAAGGTCCCAAAATTGATTTAGTAGGTGGAGGATGTGTTATGATAGATCATGGGACATAAGAACCATACATAGATTTAGAGGATGGAGGGATAGTGATGGTTGCTTTGGGTGGTTTTTATGGAGGAAGGATCTGGGAAGCACATGTTATGGTTTTAGAAGAAGTCATATTAGGTTTCATAAATTTTGTATTAACATGTTTGGATTGTGATCCTTGATATATGTAGCCAAGGCCTTATGAATATGGAATTTTTTTTAATATAGATGGCCTCCAAGATACCTTTCCTGTGAAGGCCTAAGGCTTTTTCTTGATAGTACATGTTCTTGAGAATTCAATTTATATTAGGATGTATGTTATTATGTGAGTCCATTATTAGGTGGAGGAACATGGGTGGTGGATATAAGTTGTTCTTATACTATGATAGAACCAGCATGGGTGAAGTTAAGGTAATAAGGGGATATGGTGATGGTATTGGAATGATATTTTGGGTCAGAGGTGATAAAGGAACATGAGGGAGATTATATGGGTTGTCAAAATCTTGATTAGGATGGGGAGATGTTTCAGCATTTATAATGATCTCTTAGAATATTGAGGTTTTTATGGGGGGAGAATGATGAGGGAGGAGTTTTTTATAGACTCACTGAATTTTGTAGATGGAGAGATTGGGAATTCAAATGTTTTATGGGATGGGACATGGAAAATATGAGTAGAAGATTTGGATTAAATTTTGATAGTTATAGTGGGTTGGATGGTCATAGTATTTTGGATTGGAATTATGGTTTCTAGGTTGATGATGGCCTTTTCAATGACAAACTTATATGTATGAGTAGGGTTACATGACTCCACAAATTCATGATGTGCATTTTGTGATGGTTCATTTGATATGATTCCTTGGAGTAATTTTGGAGAGAAATATTTATATTGTTTAGGCTTAGATGGAGGATTAGATATATGTAGGATTGATATTATATGAAGGACTATGATTAGATGGATTATTAGGATTATGAATTGGTGAATAGAGGGATAACATGTTTGGATTAGGGATAGATGTGATGGTTTTGTTGTACAAAGATAGAGATTGGGATACAAATAAGGGAGAAGATGGAGGTATGGATATTGGATGAGAGGGATATTTAGGTGAGGAATAAGAGGGAGATATATATCTGGGATAAAATAGATGTCCCTTATTAGAGGTGTCATAAGGATGACCAATTAATATGTATGGAGGAACAATGGGATAGTTTGTGCTAGCTATTGTTGGGTCAAATAGAATGGGTGAGTGGTGGATGTTTGGGGAAAGATTTCTAGTGATGATGGTATCAAGGAGATTGATTCCTTACTCATATTGATAAACAATAATATCGTCATCATTAGTATCAAATATATTTTTAGGATAATTATGACAAGGATACTCAACAAAAAAAATGTATTGATAATAATTATTTGATGATTTGGATGGAGATGAAATATAATATTGGATGGGAAGATAAAATTGGAGGATAAATAAAATGGATTAGGAGAAAATTGAAGAAAATATCTTAATAAGATGTTTTGATATCAAAACGTCTCAATGAGATGTTTTGATATCAGACGTTTTGATATCAAAACGTCTTATTGAGACATTTTGATATCAAAACATCTTATTGAGATGTTTTGATATCAAAACATCTGAGATTTAATTTATGAAAGTTGAAATTAGGATCTAGATTAAGCTCAAATTTTGGGTTTAGATTAAGCTTAGATTGGGATAATGTTGATTTATTAGATTGGATGGGATGAATAGTACCAGGGACCCCTAAAATACAATTCATAGAAGGAAATGGATCTACTAAAATATAGGACATGTATGCCAAAGAAGAAATGGATATGTTGTTGCATTATGGTACAAAACCATCTATTTGATAATAAGATCATTTATTTGAATATTGACTAAAAATTTGGACCTAAGACTATAAAGAAAAAACTACCTAAGGATGGTATAGAACTACTTATTTGGTGAAAAGACTATTGATTTGAAGATTGACATAAATTTAGACCCAAGAATATGAGGATAGAATTTCCTATGGAGAGTGTTGAACTACCTATTTTTTGACATGACTACTCATTTAAATATTGACAACAAATTTGGACCAAAGACTATGTGAGACATAATCACCTAAGAATAGTATAGAACTACCTATCTAGTGGCAAGATAGATAAATTGAATATTGACTAAAAATTTGGATTAAATACTATGAGGAACATAGCCACCTAAGGATAGTAAAAAACTACCTATTTGATAATAGGACCGTTGACTAGTGGTGACACTACAAAATGGGGTTGTTAATTAATGTGATAAAACTAGTGGATTTTGGGAAAAAATGTTTATTGGGAATTGGGCACCTTTTGAATGGATGAAAGAATAAGATAAATTTATTGAAGAAAGTGAAAAATACATTGAACTATAGTTGGATATGATGTTTTCTAACTAAAAAAGAAGTTTGGATGTTTTATATGGGATTTGGAGAGGGAAAGTGGAGCTAGGACATTAGGATGATGGGAGAAGATAAAGATGAAGGAAAATATTGATTTCAGGATGATGATTAGAGAAAAGAAAATAGATTTGGATTATATTAAGGAGGAATGGGTTAGAAGAATACGATTAAATGGAAGGGATTTGATTAGTATTAGAAGGGGATTAGATTGATATTTTGATTGAAAAATATTAAAAAGGGGATTTGGATTAGAATGGATTAGAAAGGATATGAGAGAAAAATGATAAGGATGGAAAGGTTAGAGGAAAGGGGATTAAGGTCCTTTGATTGGGTTTAGATTATAATTGGGTTAGGATAGTGTAATGTAGGATATTTGACTTTGACAAAAGGAAAACTAGGTTTTTTTAAGAGTAAACTTCACTACATACACTCAAACTAAGTCAACTAACTAAAATACTTAAATGAAAGTAACTAGTAAAAATATACAAAAATAAAAAAGATAAATAAAATGTAATAACTTCATAAATATAAAATATAGATGTTAAAGAACTTAGAATTTAAATTTGGGTCTTATCCAAGGACGATAGTGCATAGCACGAATGTCCTCACATCATGTTTTTTTCTAACATAGATGTGAGTAGCAAGTCCCATAATGCATGGATCAAGTTCCAAAATCCACCTAACCTGCAAGCACAACAAGACGAGAAAGATGCTTAGGGTTGTTTAGGATTTTTCATTGTTCAAACCCCTATTTTTGTGCTTCCACCTCCATAACAGCCAAGATAGATAGATAAAAATATAAATATATCGATAAAAATATAAATGATTTGATAAAAAGACAAATGATTTGAATAAGGGATGTGATAAATTCCCAAGATTCTTAGAGATACAAGATAAAAATAATAATTACTACCTGATAGGTTTAAGCAATCCAAATAATTAGAAAGAGCTAGAAAC
Organism: Sequoia sempervirens; assembly: GCA_007258455.2. Classification (NCBI taxonomy): domain Eukaryota; kingdom Viridiplantae; phylum Streptophyta; class Pinopsida; order Cupressales; family Cupressaceae; genus Sequoia; species Sequoia sempervirens. Next base: position 83,237 of record VDFB02008824.1, on the reverse strand, counting down.
ATGTACTTGTGAGATAGCTTGAGAGAGTGTTGTAGCAAATCTATGTGAGCTTGAGAGCATAAGAGAGAGAGAGAGAGACAAGATATTTTTCCCAAAATGAAATATTAGATTCAAAAATGAGAAGAGGAGGCAAGAGGAAGAGACCTTTGAGCCATTACAAATCATTCTAAGTCATTTCTACTAACCTAGAAAGGTGACAAGTGGAAAAACACTAAGATACGATCTTTAAACGGTAAATTGTCATGGGACACTAGCACTATGTGTGGATCTCTGCAATAGGTGCTAGTGTTCAAACAATTTATTCTCAAAAAATGACATGAAATGAGAAGAATATAAGAGAAATACAAAAGTGACACAAAAAGGTGACTACTAAAAATAAGGCATGAGCACCCTAAGAAGTAAAAAGGTTGACACAAGGGTTGAAATGAGTCTACACAAGCACTAGGTAAATGGATAGCAAAGTGGGTATAAAACATAATGTAAAATTACAAGGGTATGTAATTTATGACACTACAAATGAATGATTAAGGTAATGGATTAGATATATTGGGATGAGGTGGATTAGGAGGATTGATCTTAGAAACAGTCAAAAATAATCAATCAACATGCAGATAGTTTTGGAATTTTAAGGAATTGGATTAAATGGGTTGCATGGGTTTCAATGATCAATACATGCCAAGCATAACAAAAACCTATGATTATTCAAGTGGGTGTGACACTTAGTGTGGGCCCACAATGGAATTAACCATTAATACCATATTTTAGATGGATAGCTAGGGATAGCCATGTACACATGAAATCCCTTACCAAGAGAAACAAAGGCTTCACTAAGGTTAGTTATATTGTGACATATAGAGGTACATCATGAGTAGCTTGTTGATTTACATCCCTTGTACCACACTAAATTATGACCGATGGTCTTAAGATTCTTTTTATGAGGTCACTGGGGGAATTTCATGAACTAAGGGCTCATTTACATGCATGGAACTAGAAGAGTCTCTCCTATTTCGTTCACTTCATGAGTTAGTGGGCCAAGGGTCTTGAAATCTCTACCAAACATGGTGATGGATCCTTTTTGAGGTATAGCTTTTCCTCTCCCCCTTTATATACCCCACTAAAAAATAAGGTTAATTTTGTTCCTTAGGGTGATGAAATCCCCAAGAATACCTCCTAAAAGGAAAGATTCACTAGGAACTTTTGATCTCCAAGATTGCACAAAGCACGAGGGGAGAGCATATCTGGTACTAATGCTTTTTTATTTTAAACTAAACAAAAAAGAGAGGATATAGGAATTTTATCCCCAATATTGTCCAAGGGTGTGATGGGAGAGCATGCATCATATAAAGTCTCAAGACAAAGATTACAAGTGTCTTCCCCCTACTTTAAAACCAGTGTTCCTAAATTAGTGATAAACAAAGGCTTTGACAAGCAAGGCTAAAAGAAAACTATTAGTATTTTAAAATTTAGATCTTTGACTTAGATGAAAGCTACAAGGTTAAAATATTAGGATAAACACCACAATCAAGTAAAATTTTAATAGGTTAGTTCCTCAAGATGAAATAAAGATGATGGAAATTTATAAGGAGCACAAATGTTGAAACACAAAGTGATACCACTGCACCACTAGCAAAATTTCTAAAATCTCAAAGATTAAAAATTTTACCTAAATTACACAACCACATCCATAGATCACAAAATCACCTAACTAGAAAAACAATCCTATGAGTCCCCACACAAAAAAAAAAATAGGCCAAGTGAAGGTTAATATAGGTTAACTTTTTGGTGTTAGGAGGTGATTTGGACAACATATGGACTTGAAAAGCCAAATTTTATCAATAGACAAAGAAGGATATTTAATAAAAATTGTAAGAAATCAAATTTCAAAAAAATAATATTAGTTACTATAGTTTGATGATAGAATGGCTCAAAGACAACACAAATTTACCTATTTACTAATATAACCATGGATTCGAGTTGAACACATTCGAATAGAATAGCATGATCAAAATGTTAAACTCCTACAATCAAAAATGGGTTAATATTAGAATACTAAAGGATCACAAGTCAATTTTTCAACATAACATGCTACAAGTTTAACCCTAGATATAAGGAAACTGAATCAAAAGTTATCAAAAGATCCCAAAAGACATGTTAGCAACTACTTAAATGAAACCATCTTTGTAGGTCACAAAACTAAGTAGAAAAAGGCCACTTAACTATGATCTGCACATGAAAAACTCAAAATAACAAGTTTGATTAGTGACCAAAAATGGATGTCAATCTCACATGGTGTGTTAGAGATGTGTAAATGAAACTTTGAGCCTACTAGAGTAAACCAAATCTATATTAACCAACTCTAATCAAAACACAAGAAACACTCAAATTAGTAAAATTAGAAGATCAAACAGCACATAATATATCCATAATAAAAGAATCCAATCTCCTAGTTACACTCAAAGTGGTTCTACCCAATTAGATTATGATATGTGCTCATAGTTTTATCGCATAACAATGCATTCTTTGTGGATGTTCAAATGGCTTGGTTTGACCTTCAATTTATATAAATTGGAAAGATTAAGTGGAGGGTGGAGATCAAATTGAAATATCAATGGTTGACAGCATGCTTTATATCTCTTAAGCATGGAGGGCTTGACAAGTGGTAAAAGGGGATTGATTGAGGATGGTGACTCCAAGATTATAGATAAATAAATGTGTAGCATTTGGCATAGGAATTAGTGGATGGGTAATATTGGATAGGTACTACCAAGTACCTTGGAAGGATCTCCAAAATGGTAGTTTATTTCATTACCTATACCTTGGGGGTACATGAGGAATTTTAGATTTCCTTTTATAAAAAGAGGTGGATTGACCCATGCCCCAAAGTACCATGGGTGAATTTAAAATTAGAGAATGGAAGATTGACCCATACTTTGGAGTACCACTTGCAAGTACTTGTTATGATAAGTGGATTTTGTGGTAGTTTTGGTTGGTCAAATCCATGCTTAATGATTTATTATCCTATGTTCAAGTGATTAGGGGGATTAGGAAATAACGAATGATTAATTTTAGGTTATGGAAAGTGGGTGAAATGGAAATTAAATAAAATAAAATATTAGTTTAAGTTTTTTTAAGAAGGGGGGACATTAGGCTAGTGAAATCATTTTTGACTAAGGGTTAGCCTTTAGGGGAGATAGGAATTTTATTTTTAGATGAACGAGATAGTGGAATAAGAAAGGAAATATTAATTAAATAATTAAAAAATATTTAGTTAATACGTAATTTAGAAACGAGGAGAATCGGGATAAATTGATCAAATGTGAATGATCAATTTTAGGTGTCTACAATACTAACTAATTATAGTCTAGGAATAGTCCAAGGAAATCTACTTGCTATGATTCTCCATCATTGAAGGAAAGAAGAGAATCTTTCCCCATATCTTAGTGTTACAAAAGTCCATCATGGTAAGAATGTGTTCCAAATTGTGTAAAAAATATTTGATGAACATCTCAAGTCCACATATGTTAAGATAGATGTTTTAGGTAAATGTAAGAACCATTAAATTGTTTTCCCCCTAAACTTAAAGGGAATGGCCTAATCAAATATATGTCAATATAAGAAACCTTTAGGTATATCATAAAAAATTCTTTCACAAGTTTATGTTTTTATTATACAAGCTGGGAAAGGGTCACAATCCCTTGTAGAGCATAAAAATCCATTAAAACATCTAATACAAAGTAAAGATAGCCAAACGGGGTTATTTGAAAGAGATAACCCTTAGAACTAAACAGAACACACAACAACAAAAATATATAGAAATAGCATAAAAATAACACAAAAAAGAGCAAGGAACAAAGATCATATATTTTGACTAGCAACCAAGATCTCCCAATTTGTAGTCAAAGACTTTAGATTATCTTCCCAATCCACAACACTTAGAGACTTTTGTTCCTTCTTCTCCATCATATTTTTCTTTTACTTATCGAATTAAGGTATTTCAAAGTATGGAGGGAAGAGGATTTGTGGCATTTATCTATCAAATGGAGGAGGGCATTTAACTCCTCAAACTTGTATATTTTTTTTGGATTCCTACTTGTAGGCCTCGAAAAACATCATTTATTACTTGACATTCTTGAGTAAATTGCATGCCAAGATTTGGAATTGAGGGTAGGATAAATTTTGGTTGATTGAGTTTATTCGATGGGTTTGGTTGATTGATGTTAGTGTGAAAAGGTTACTTTATCTAACTAGTTCATTTCATAGCTAGTTCTCCACTAAAGTTCTCTTCACACTAGCTTAACTTTACACAAGGATAAGGTGGTTAAGCTTTAATGACATGAGTTGTCACACCTCACAGGATGACAACACTTGCCATAATCTAGTTACATATATATCTCCCCTTGGCCTGTATAACCAAGGCATTCCCTTTGTAATGTCACACCATTTCATTCCAATTATCAAGCTTGTAAGGAAACTTGCATCCATTGTATGACAATTTCCACATAACCCAAAAGAGATAACAATGCAATAAGTTATCAGAATCCACATGCAAGAGAATAGACAACATACCCATCAAATACGACACAAGATATACCCTGGGAAAACCCTCAAGAGGGAAAAACCTAACCTCCAAAAGCATCCATACTCCATCATATCAATCAACCATGAACCAAATACAAGAGTTACAATGAACACCTCTAAAGCATCAAGCCCTCCAATGCATTCTCATGTGTCCAACCATGAATCCATACATCCCATTCCATGCTTCACAAATGCACTCTCAAGAAGACTCAATAATGATAGCCAAACCACTCAGCCCAACCTAAACCACTACACATGTGTTTTCTTTTATAGACACAAGCTCACACAAAATACAACTAGTGGTTTAGGTTAAACCATGTACCACAAAACCATGTGAATACAAAACCACTAACCCCTTATTTAATATTGGGTACTAAGACATCACCTTTTTTTAATATTTTCCCAATATTAAATTATTATCACGTCTCCCACACATTAAATAATAATACAATGTTACAATAAACATCAAGTAGACCCCAAATAATTACCTAGTGTGATTAACAACACCACCAAGGTGTATCACGACTAAATAATTACAATAATATAATAAATCAGTTTATGCAATGGTGTATAACGCCATATCCCAATATTCTCCCACTTGTTGTATACATTGCATAAGGGATCAATACATGATTTATACATCATCATAGTCATACATTAAACCACATGAATCTCCAACATGCTCCCATGCTTCATCAAGATACTTGCAATAAGAACAAAGTGACCACCATCTCAAGTAAGAACTCCTCTCATCCTCCAACATGCCACCTATGAAAGAATAGGAACATGCCAAGGTGAAGATGCACCAATCCATGAGCACAATCACCAAATCCAAGTGATAACAAAGGCTCTAACCAAGTTGTTGTCAACTGAAAAACCCACATGATCAAAAATAGCATCCACAATGCATGCTAATACATCCAACCATTCATACCTCTAATCTATATCAATACATCAGTAAACCCATGCCAAGAACATATGCAACCTGTAAACTGCAACCACAAGCTCCCCATATAAAACATGTTAATGAAGAACATACATATCCAGGGACTCCCACTACATAGGTAATGTCAAATCATATCAAGTCTACCAATCAACACTATACATCAAGATGTGATAAGTAAATGAAAGCATGAAGTACCAAGAACAATAACAATGATCCACACATGCAACCCAAGAAGTTGCATAATCTCTCACAACATGTTTCCACCATCCACCCCAAGTCATGAACATCTAGGAAAGAATAATGAAGAGAGAAACCTATAAACCATAACATGTCCTTCTACCAACACCTGAAAGTGTACTGTTGTGTCAAGTATGATCTCCTAACAACTCCAAATGAAAAGCATCAACAACATCCATAACATCCAACCTAATAGATCAAGTACAACATATGAATCAATATAATAATGCCAACATGGATGTAAGCCTCTCTGATCAAGAAGATCAAACTCAAAGTAACCATTCCCAATACTGGAAATCAGCCCATAAACCATCTCCTTACAATCATCATCAAAGAATGATATCATAAACTCAAATGCACAAGGAGATAAACATGCCATAACATCCCTCAAAGTGAATCCTCCAAAACTAAATAACCATAGCTCAAGATCCATATCTATGAAAGATAAAGCATATAAACTTATGTTAACCCATCCTCAAATGAGTATCCATAATCAACCACCATGAATCAACTCAATCCCATGAGAAATCAAAGCACGAAGCATAACACATCTAAAAGATATAATGGGAAAATACCTCTCAAATCATAAGTTGTCGAGTAGACCAAGAGTGGGGAATGAGAATGCTCCTCTAGGGTAACCAAGTCACCATGACTCACTCCAAGAACAATCTCCTCTATCGATCCATAATGAACTCACATCCATATTCAGGTAAAATTCCCTCGTTCTTCCTATTGAAACCTCCAAAGAGTAACCATCCAAAACAAATGCCTCTAATCACAAGAGAATTGCAACCATCACCTACATCTCTAAGTATCCATGAGCACCTGTAACCGATCAATCCATGCCAAAATCCAAATGCAACATAATTGGTAGAGTTGGGATTGTTTTCTATATCTAAGGTGAAAGGTACATTCATTTTATGTTGATAGTTCATTTTCTAATGAAGGATTTCAAATAAGATTCAGTTTATTATGCAAAATTCGCAACACAGAAGATTCATCAAAATTGCATAGTACTATTGTATTTTATTCATTTTGAAATGAAGGAACATACAAGATTGCATAAACATTGTTGTTTCATGCTTTGAAGATAAAAGAGTGTTTAAAAGTCCCACTCAAGCTGTGGGAATTATTGAATCACATGGATAAAACATAGAGCTAAGCTATTCAACTGAAGATAAGAATAGGAAACCATATAACAAAACATTATATCCTTCATTGTCTGTTCAATGTTGTGTTGATGTTCTATCTTCAGTTTTGGCTTTAGCTTCCCTCCTATATCTAGTCCTTCATTCCCTAGGTTCAGGTGTACCTATAAAGAGATTTGTTAGAGCTCAGGACATAAAGTTTCATCATATGTTATCAGCAGTTGAATAACTTAAACCTATGAGCTATCAATCCAATTCAGCCATATCAGATTAAAGAAAAAGAGTCAAGATTAGATCATCAAGTGAAAGATGAAATCATCATCAAAAAGAACATTGAGTTCCATTGTTTTTATCTAACTTGTGTGTTCAGTGTGCAAGTATAGGTCCATATTTTATTACTGGTTCATCACGATTCAACATTTTAGTATGTGGGGAAAAGTGGTCTCCCACAAGGGTCAAGCCTAGCATACTGCAAAGTACATTGTCATGAATGTGATAGTGAACAAGCATACATAAAAGCTCACAATAATGGAGCAGCAATTAAACATTTAAGAAACATCAATACAAGAGTATGACAGCCATCAAAGGTTAAAAGAATAACAATAATACATTTGTCTAAGTGCAATAAATAGAGCAAGATGAGATTGCATTATCTTTCATTAGAAGATTTGTGTTTTGCAAGTAAGATTCCATGCCTATGGTTGTCATATAACACTTTCATTTTTGTTGTCCCTAATTGTTTAAAGTATGCAAAATATAAATGACAACAATGTTGCATATTAAGTACATTTTCAAAATGCATTGTTTGCAAGAATTCTAAGGTGATTGCTTATCAAGTTTCATCACCAAGGTATCACATATTTCAAGGTATTTGCAGCCATATGAGTCGTGATGCAATGATCTACAAGACATAAGATAGCAACATGATATGAAGATAATCAACATTCACCGGTAATATGGTCACAAAGCATTTTCAGATCGTGATGATATGGTGTCAATTCTGAAGGGATGGATGTTTGAGGCTGCATTGACTTCATAGAAGCTTCAGAAATTAGTCTAGGAAATAATTCATGATCAAACTAACCGAAACAAGGGCAACCATAAGGTTCCTACTAGCATTTCAAAACTAATGTGTGCTTTTGATGCCAAGTCACAATATGATGATGCGATACTAGAAGCAGAGCTTATAACAAAAATTGACAATATTTCTAAACATTTTCAAGGCAGAGCATGATTCATGCAAGATTCAAGTTTTCTAGTGCAACATTAAAGGGAGTATTTTTTCATTTGACAACCCCATAGTCACTTTCATGAATCCATCAAATGAAGTACTCCATATAGAGAAATACTGGACAGATTAACATTACCATATCACATTCATGATTAGGATGTTGATAATACAGTCATATCGTGCATGAAAGGGCAGAGTTCGTGGAGAAACAATGGAAATACTATGATGACATGCTATGAATAGAAGGGACGAGATAATGCTTTTAATTAATATTGGATGTGATATTGCTTGAGATTGTCTCTAAGCCATAGCCTACAAAAGAGGCAGCCTTCAACATTTTTAAAGTAGAGAAAGGATTATATCTTTTTTTTATAAATGGAGAGAGCTTTTCGCTTACAGCCGTGGCCGTGGAGATATTACAAAGCCCCAAAGTTTGTTCAAATATTTGAAACACCCAGAATGATTCTTAATGCATACATCCATGGCTTGTAATGGTGGAGTTTCAAAGAGGGAAAAAAGACAATCATTTGTTGTTTGTGATGATAATAAAGAAGTGGGTCAAAGATTTAAAGGAGCTTACCTTATTTTTCTCACAAAAAATACATTATCCCACAGTGCAAAGGCTTCCAAAGACTCCCCATGGTGGTTCAAACAAGAGAAATATCAACAGAGAAGAGTTGCACATAAAATTACATCAAAAATTTGTTCACATCCATGGATTAAAGGCCCAAAAATGCTTTAAAATGGAGTTAAAAGTGCATCAGATTGACAAGAAAACAGCTTACCATCGAAATCTTGAAGGATTCAACATAAAATAATTAGAAGCAGCATGGGTTTTGCAGGTTTGAGCTATCAAACCCTAGTACTGGTGGTGCGTTGTAGACCAATCTTCCAATTCGAATGTGAAATGAAATAAAATTAGGGCTTGAACCATTTGTTTTAGGTTTTTTTTTTCTCAAATTCCTATGTCGACTTTGATTTTTATCACATTCATTTAAAAATCAAATGCCTCCATTAATTTTTCCATAACACTATATCATGAGCCTTAGTTTATTTTTTATGATTTTTACTAGAAAATCAAATCCCATCATGCCTAGCTTTTATTTTATGATTTTGAAAGAAATCATTTAAGACTTGATCCTATTTTTATGATTTTTTAAAAGAAAAATCAAGTAACCATGCATTCTATTTGTAAAGACTCAAGTCAAAGCTCATGCAAAAATGAAACTGAAGCTCGAAGACATGTAAGTTCAAAGTATAAAGATAACTGGAGTGAAATTGATGACGCATGCAAATCAGGACTTTGGATTTCAGTTCAACTTTTAATTATCCAGATGCAGTTTAGTTGACTTTTGGTCAACTCAAGAGCCATTTTGAGTTACGCTTCAGTTACATTCAGTATGAGACAGAGTCTTGAGTTGTTTAAGCTCAGTTTACAGCATCAGTGGGCCCCATTTTTAGGCAATTTTGATTTTTATCGTGGATAAATTTGGAGTTCACATATTTTTTACTTCAGTTAGATTGACATCTCTCTTTAGTATCATTCTCTTTTGTTCTATTGTATAAAGAGGATTGAGACTCAAGAGGGCTTTTTCAGTTAACTAGTCATGCAAAATGGAGTGAATGGTGGAGATTCCTGATACTTAGCTACAATTTCACATCAGTTTTGAGGATCTTTTGTTCATGCACAACATGGGGAGGAGTTTGCAACATTCACAATTCAATTTTCTTCAGTTGTGGGCCCTCTTTTTGAGGCTTTTCTTCTTTGCTCGTGAGAGGATATTTTTGAGATATTTTACACTTTTAGTTGACTATTTCTTCCACCTCTTGGTGCATTGGAATTTTCATACATTGTATAAATGGAAAAGATTTATTATTTTTCTCAATTCTTACTTTTTTCCTTCTCTTGAGTATTGTAGAGAGGCTTAGAGATTTGTAACTCATCTTTTTTGCAGTTTTATAATATAGTAGCAGGTTACTTTCAAATTTTTGCAGTATTTTCTTCTATCTTTTAGGACTATCAAGTTGTCTTCTCAAATTCAGGTGTTTCATAATATCTTGAATGATTTGATGCAAAGTTATTGTGTTTTGTTAAAACATTTAAGTTTTTGTCTCATTCTTTCATTGCATATACATAAGAGCAATTAACCATCACAGGTTGTAAATTGTACATTGTCTTATTTTGCATTTTGAGTTGTGAAAACATTATTTTTCTTCAAATAATCAAATATTGCAGGCCTTTCTATGAATTACTTATGTGATTTGATTGCACAAATTGAGTTGTGTAAAAGGGTTCATTGAGAGATAGTTGTGAGTCATTTTCTGCAAATTAGTTTCATTATCGGTGCATCACCTCCTAAATTAAAATTTAGTTATCCTTCTTCCATTTTCCCATCCAAGTCAATAGTTTCTAGGAGATCAAAAGGGGAACCAGCCCATAACCTGGAGATTCACTTTCATTATGAGCAACCCATAGGGTCGAAAGTGTTTCAATGTTACACGATATTTGAGCTTCACATTTTTGCATTTGAGTGCAATCCCTCATGATAACTATAAAACCATCATGAATTAGTCAAGAAAATGATCAATGTACTCATACAAAGAGAATCACACTCGATCAATGTCAAAGCTCCAATCATGAATCAGGAACATAAACATGACATCCATGATCTAACCATCTCCTCCTAGGAGATCACATGCACCATAACATATATATAAACATCCTAGTCTCAAGAGAACAAGTAACATGCCAAACTCTAAGTGTGTATGAAGAGTAAACCATGACATAATAGCAAACACTTTAAACAAAGAAAACATATCCCCAATCACATGAAGATAACTATACCAGTGATGCATCCTCGTCATTTCCAACAACTCCCATAGAACCATGGTATGAGCTACACATGGAATCATGACAATCATCCTCTCCATGAAGATCATTTAGATCTGCACCCACTCAACTGCAATATCAGTAACATACAAGTGAAACCAAGATATCCAAGCCAAGAAGAAACATACAACCACCAATCAAACCATCATAAACATACCCATTCACTGCCAAACCATCACTGTCAAAAGCTCCCACTAAAAGTGTATAACCAATGAATGTAACCAACTATCATGACATCATGATAACAATCTCCTAATGAAGACCAAACAAAGAGTGCCCTCATACAATCAAAGAATTCAAATGCAACATGAGCTCCCCAATAAAGAAGGTAAAATAAAATCATGATCCTCATACCAAGAAGACACACCGCCAAAACCTGAATCAGGATCCAATCCAACACCACCAACAATGCACCTACATGAACCATCATGACATTCCAAAGTCTCTAAAGTACAATAAACATCCATGACACCATGATCACCACCAAAAGTACCAACAACTCAACCCAATTGTGTCCACATATCTGCATGTAACATAGTCAACTACATAGGACTTGGATCATGACTGTACCTGGTAATACCATCTCACCTCCTCAATATGACAATAAAACAAGCAAACCAAGTGACTAAACCAAGCCACCCAAAACTGAAAATTCATCAACACTAAAATATCTATGGGCATAGACAACCCATGTCCAAGTCATAGGTACAAAAAGTTAGTATAGACCGCCTATAAAGCTACACAACTTGTAGATACCATAATGAAGCATACAAATCCAACCAAACTGATAACCATGTCAAAAAGAGAGTAATTTGAGATGTACAACTAAGCATACAATGAATCCAACATCAAATCTCCTAGATCCAACAATCCATAAGCTCATAGGATCACCATAGTCAAAGAAACCCATAAACAGATCAAGATAGAATATCAACAAATAAATCATGTCAAAACAATTCTAAACCTGATTCACTATGTAGTGATCAAAACAAACTTTTTGTCAACTACTCGAAGTCCAAAATCTGACTCTGTGTGCACCCGATACCACCTCTTGAAGCTCAAAACAAACATTTGACTTTCACCAAGCAAAACACAGTCAAAATTGCAAAATATCATAAAACCAAGTTGGTACCACAGTGTAGATTTTTGAGTCACCTTTCCAACGAATCCAAGAAGAGCTAAAAAGGACCACCTAGGCGAAAGTTATGCCCCCAAAAGCAAAAGCACAATTTTAGTATGTGAGGCAAAAAATCAGCACCCTTGGTGGCTCTTTAGTGGTGGGACAGCGGTGCCGCCCCCCTAGTGGTGGACCCAAACCAAGTATAAAATCCAATTTAATTTTTCCATATTAAGAACCACGTGGTTCGGCCTTACATTTTTACTCGACGGCATTTAATTTTATATGGGCGGATATTATATTTTAAATGGTTTTAAAAATTTAAAAAACAAAATTAAATTTTTTAATTTCGGCAGGCCTTTTAAAGCTCTATCAGTGGTTGCAGGTGGGGTCGGCCCCCACGGGACCAACGGTACCCACTGGTCGGGCATATGCCCGTCAACATCATGGGTCGACAACCGACTGATAAGGGCGGCCCTATCAGTATGGCAGGTAGCGGCGATGGGGGGGTTGGCTCAACCCCTCCCAAATTAACTTTATTTATTAAAAAAAAAAAAATCAATAAAGATTTTCATTTCAGCATTTTCCTCATATGATTTTTTAATTTATTTCAATTTCTTTTGCAGTGACATTTTTAAATCCGACAGAATTTTTTTTTCTGAATATTATAATGGCGACCTTATAACAACAAAGGGGAATTTTACAAAAAAAAAATTGTATTTTTTTTAGTAACCAAAATAGGGCAAATTATATATCAAAATTTGTCTCTCAGCCAACTTGAATCCAACCATGAAGTCCATTTTGTCCTATGAGGTCATTTGTGAAATTTCCCCAACAAAACCCCCATTTGAATGCACAACCAAGAAACCCTCTTTTGCCCTAATTTTTCCACACCCAAAATTTGCAAACAACCCATCATAACAGCAAATTCAAAACCCTTAGATCTACAATAAACAACTTGAAAAACCCACATATCTTTTCATGTCTTTCATTCTCTCATGCATTGCATAGATTCAAACTTAATCAACATTTTCTCAACCTAGGGTTATAATAAAAAAATCTCCAACTATGAAAGCTTTGATACCACTTGTAAGGAAACTTGTAGTCATTGTATGACAATTTCCACATAACCCAAAAGAGATAACAATTCAAATAAGTGATCAAAATCCACATGCAAGATAATAGACAACATACCCATCAAAGATGATACAAGATATACCCTGGGAAAACCCCTAAGAGGGAAAAACCTATCCTCCAAAAGAATCTATACTCCATCATATTAATCAGCCATGAAGCAAATACAAGAGTTACAATGAACACCTCTGAAGCATCAAGCCCTCCAATGCATTCTCATGTGTCCAACCTTGAATCCACACATCCCATGCCATGCTTCACAAATACACTCTCAAGAAAATGCAATAATGACAGCCAAACCACTCATCCCAACCTAAACCACTACACATGTGTTTGTTTTTATAAACACAAGCTCACACAAAATACAACTAGTGGTTTAGGTTAAACCATGTACCACAAAACCTTGTGAATACAAAACCACTAACCCCTTATTTAATATTGGGTACTAAGACATCACATTTTTTTAATATTTTCCCAATATTAAATTATTATCACATATCTCCCACATAGTAAATAATAATAATAATGCAATGTTACAATACAACATCAAGTGGACCCCAAATAATTACCTAGTGTGATTAACAACACCACCAAGGTGTATCACAACTAAATAATTATTTAATTGCAATGATATAATAAATCATTTTATGCAATTTGGTGTACAACACCATATCCCAACAAAGTTGGTATAGCTTTGCATTATTGAGAGGAATACAGATTATTCTTTCTCATATTTTATTTTTGTATTTGTTTTCCTTTAGTCATTTGTATCTTGGGTATGCTATTTAGCAAATCAAGTACATGGTATCAGAGCAAAAATGAGTTGTGGGTTAGCAATATTTTAGGAAATTTTGGAGTGTAGAGATTTTTTTTTAAAACACTGAGTATGCTCTTCTCTTGCATCCTTGGATGATCTGGAGAATCAAAAAAGTGTGGAAAAAATATCATTTTCTGGGGAGGTTCATACATTTGTTTTCCAATTCCAAGTCTTCTGAAGCTTCCTGGAGAGATTCTGAGCTCACCATTGAGTCCAGAGCAGTTGAGAAAGTCAAATCTTCCTTTTATTTCGTCTGAATTGGACATCAAAGGTTAGATCTACAGGAATTTGAACTGGGAGGTTTGTTGCCAAATCCAACAAAGAACCATCATTTCTCAACATTTTGGGTCAAATATGACCTCGCCATCACGCTCAGAAGATACAAAAATGCTAAAATTGACTATTAATTTGCTAATTTTGGTTGAGTTTGCAAAGAAAAAGCATTTTTTTTTCAAAATCTAAGCATTTAAAAAAAAATTATATGTTTAAAAAAAAGCGTAGCTTTAAAGAAAAATACAACTTTTTCAAAAATTAATGCAAGCATAAATATGAACACCCATGAAGTCTCGTGCCCTTTAATGGACTGTTATAATGCTATTCATAAGTTTTAAAAGGAAGGTTTGCATTTAATTAAAGTTCCTACTCACTTTTATAAAAGTTTTTTCTCACTTTTATAAAGCTTTGTTTTTTAATAACCCCACATGGGGTGTGGGGGGCTATGACCCCCCACTATTAATTGCTTTTAAATGTTTTTTTTAAAAAGAACTTTTATAAAGTTATTTTTAATTAAATTTTTTAATAAAACTTTTTTAAATAAAGTTTTTTTTAATATTTTTATTAAAGTTTTTTAATATTTTAAATAAACTTTGTTATTAACATTTAATTAAAAATTAATTAATTAAAAAAATCTTTATTAATCTTTTAATAAAGTTTTTAAAATTTAATAAAAAGAAAAATATTTTCTTTATTAATATTTTTAATAAAGTTTTTTATAATTTTTTTAATTAAATTTTTCATTAAGTTTTTTTAAAAAACAAATTTCTCTTTAATAAGTAAAACTAGAAAAAAAAAATCTACTTGACCGCCAAGCTTTGTATAGTACCTTCATGGCATTCCTCCATCTGGCAACCAACAAGGGCCAGTTGTTCCTGACTTTATGGCTACATCCCAATTGGAGAACATATTTAACAATCACATTTGGTTGTCAACTTCATAGTTGATTTTTTCTTGGTTTCTTCATCAGAGTTTCCAGATTTGCATTATTGATGTTGTCCAAATAACTCTTGTATGTAAAAGATGTTGTATATGCACTAAAATAAAGTGTCAAAATCTTGTCACTTCAGTGTAATCTGCCAAATCTTTCATATTACAATCTTTTTAGGATTGATCTATGTATCAAGTGTCAGTTCCTATATACACAATGAATGCAGCAACTGGTTACCCATGCATTTCGGTGTGATGGACTAGATACCATATAGACACTTTTGTTAAAAAAGAAATATCCTTGTATTCAGAGGGTCAGGTTCTACATCTAGAGACTTGGTACCTATATTTTTAACTAATATTTAGTTGAGTAGTGTCCAAAATCAGTGATACTCATATAGACTATGTACCAAATCTGTAATTTCGAGCATTCGAGAGTATCCAGTTGATACTTGTGCAGTGGTCTCTTTGATTCTGACCTTATTCTTGTTGCAGTGTGGGATTCATTGGCGGTTTTGCATCAGCAATTACAACTTCATCTATTTTTTGGAGTTTGGACATTAGTGGTTAGGAGTTTTGTTCCCAATGGGATTTCTCTTTCCTAATTTTGTAAATGGGTACATTTAGATCCTCTTGCTCCATCTTCACATGTATATGCTTTCATAGTGACAAATTATGTAGATACTCATGGGTTGATAGTTTCAACTCGGTCTCCATTCATGTTGACATCTTCTGTAGTAGTACCTGATTTCTTATATTAGTGCTTCTCATCATTGGCATCTTTTGGAGTAGCATTTATAGGACTTATCATCATCTTTGGTTTATGCTCTACATTAGTCTTGACAGTGTTCTACATTGTCACTTTCTTCAGTTAAGATTGGGACTCCCGACATTATGACATTTGAGCCAATTCTAGAGACTTATTCCTTTCAGGAATGGGAATATATCCTGCATGTATCATTTTCTTCCTAAAAGGAGGAGAATTGTTCAACAATCTTGGACCATCTTCAGAGTTCTATATCGATCATCCACCATTAGCGTACGATATTGTATATTCAAGGGGGGAGGGGTGGGTTCACTTGACCTTCTCTATTTATTCTCTCTTATGAGGGGGGGACTTTTTCCTCACATGGGGTTTTGTCCTTCACATTTTCTTGAGAGCATTTTCAATTTTTTTTCTTTTTTGGAGAGGAGTTTTGTCCCACTAGGTTTTCTCTTTTTTCTCTATTTATGAGAGATTTATTATGTACACGGGTACCTCATCAAGCCTAATAGTCGGGACCCATATTTGCATCTTTGCATTGTATACTTCTCCCTAGCTTGCACTTAAGGGGGGGTGTTAGTGTGAAAATGGTACTTTATCTAGAACTAGTTCATTTCTTAAAGCTAGTTCTCCACTAAAGTCATCTTCACACTCTAGCTTAACTTTACATAGGGATAAGTTGGTTGAACTTTAATGACATGAGTTGTCACACCTCACAGGATGACAACACTTGTCATAATCTGGTTACATCTATCTCTCCCCTTGGCCTATATAACCAAGGCATTCACTTTGTAATATCACACCATTTCATTCCAATTCTCAAGTTGATATAGCTTTGCATTCTTGAGAGGAATACAGTTTATTCTTTCTCATATTTTATTTTCATATTTAATTTCCTTTAGTCATTTGTATTTTGGGTATGTTATTTAGTAAATCTTATAATTGATTTTTTTAATTTTTTGTGAAATTTTGGGTGATTATGGTCTCACGTATGAGGTTAAGTTTGATAATTGTTTGGTTAAAAGTTACTACTACTCAATCACAAAAATATTTAGTTTTGAGGACCATGAATTGTTTGGTTCTTCCTTTGTTTTAATAAGAGGATTGTTGGGATTGTCACTTGATCCTTTATTTTGGCCAATGATGTTGCTATTATGGACATGTTCTTGGTTTAGAGATTATTTACTTATGATTATATTTTTAAGATTGTATTTTATGAGTTTGGATTCTAATTCTATATGGTGCATGAGTATCACATCTTTGATAATGGACTATGAAATGTTCTACTTGGATATGACCTTGTTCAACATTAAGGAAGGTATTATGGCCATCAAATTGCTCAGTTTAGTTTGTGAGGCTATCATTATCATTAGGATAAATAGATTTTCATGTTAATTCTAATGAGAGGTTTCTCCAACATAAAAAAATATTTTTCATGCATGGAGGTTCTTAGAGAAAAGGTTTTTCTTCATTGAAGTTCTTGTTGAGTCTAACTTGTTCTCTTTTTATGGATGCCATGACTTTTATCTTGATTTTGGTTTTGGATTTTGATTTTGCACAAATTTCACATAGAGGGGTAATACAAATAAGAAACTTGTAACAACCTATACTAGTTGGGTGAGTGTGGAAACTAAATAGTGGTCAAAAAATATACCTTAAAGGTACATGTGGGTGATCTTAAGGAATGTTATTTTTTAATATCACTATATGATTGTGATAGAAAGGTTCCTAATTTAGAGTAATACAAAGATAAATTGAGGGATTCCTCAATATACCAAGAGGTAAATGAGGCCCAATTGCTTGATAAAAGGGTTTTGTCTAAGGCCTAGGTATTGGTGGGATGAAACCACATCACGTTATAGTTTACTTAAAAAACACAACAATTTATCCAAGAATGAAAAATCCTCCAAGGAAGAAAATCATGAGATTTGGCTAATTCTTGGTGATGAAATCCAAGATGTGAGACCCCCACCAAAAAAAAAACATATGATCACTTTTTATTTCTAAGATCACACAAGAGCTTGAGTAAAAATCATACATAATGAGCCTTAGGTGACACAAGTGGCTATATTTATTTTAATTCTAAAGATCACATAAGGGTGCAAGAGAAAAGCATACACAATTCTAACCAAACAAGTACATAAGTGAAAAGATCACTTTAATAATTACACAAAATCACAAGAAAAGAGCATGTGTGAGTCTAACCACATAAGAAAAATAAAAGAAAAGATTGATTCATTAAGATGCAAATGTGAGCTTTGTTTGAATCCAAGTCTTTCACAAGTGAACCTATAAAACAATGTGTTATTAGTTTGAGACTTCTTGGTCTTAGACCCTCAAAAGACCCACAAAAGGGTTAATATGCTATAAAAATAGAAATAGAAACTTTGCAAGTCAAAATTTTGCAACCCAAGATTAGAGAAATTCAAAAAAAATCTATTGGAATGAAAATGCTAAAACATAGTCACAAACAACATTGATTAAACATAGATGTCACTAATTAAGCATATATGACACAAATTAAATGCAAACACTAGTAATTAAATAGAAACACTAGGAGGGAAAAAATGTCATAAACTAACTACAATAGGCATAAAAAAATATCTCTAACTGAACATGGACACTAATAATTAGACAAAAGACTTTACAAAACCATAATTAGAAAAATAAGGACACCACTAATTAAAGCAATTGTTGCTAATTAAACACAAGTTTCACACCATAGCCAAAAATTCCAATATGAAGAAAATGGATAAAAAGGATCAAAACCTACAAACTCAAACCATTAAAGGCCTATAAATTTAATATTAGAATAAGGAAAAGGTATCCCACTAGACATGCCAAAATGTATACATAAAATTTTAAACAAAAAACTTTAAGGAAACTAAAGAAAGTTATGATTCCTCTTCCAAATTCAATGTAACCTCTAATTAAGCTTAAAAATAATTAAATGAAATAAATATTTGATCAACCTTACTGAATACAAATCCTTTTTTGTTGAAGTAGATGTGCTCAAGATGTGATTGATTTGTAGATTTTTGTAGTTGTTCAAGGAGTTTCAAGATTTTGGAAACATGTGCATATATGTCTTTGATGAATGTATATGATTGATGAAGGACGGAGGGAATATTTATATATTTTTTTATTAAAAATGTGAATAGTCTAGATTTGATGTTGAATGAATGGTTGAGATGCATTAGGGTAACTTTATTGAATGTTTGTTACCTTCTCTAAGGTTAAGATAAATGGTGAATGGTCAAAACTAATTGCAAATGGAGGGTTGTCATTGCTTGAGAAGATTTTTATTAATTGTTGGCACTTGGTAAAATGAATGGTTATGATTCCATTGATTAAATAAATGGTGGAGATTTATAAGATGGTTGACTTTTATTTAATGAGTACAGTAATGAGGTGAATAATTACATTTTTATTTTATTTATTTGTAGATAATGGATGAAAATTGATTTATTTATTTATTTTGAATAATAACCTAATTAACTAAACTATACTTAATGTAGCTAGTGAATAAAAAGGGGTTGTTTAAACAGAATTAATTTGATTAGGATGATATAAGCATGGTAGTGGTGTTGAAATTAGTAAATTAGCATGGTGGTGTCAACATGGTGTTAAAACTTATGTTAGGAAGCAACATTAGATGTGATGTTAAAAGGTAGCAGATTTTAGGTGTACAATTAGTTCACAACATAAGTTTCCAACACATTAAAACTTAAAATTTTAATAACATGCTAGAAGTTATGACCCCAACAAATAGCCTATACCAAATTCCAATAACTCCAACAATTATGTTAGTTTTCTAATAAAACTATACCTATATGATTATCTTTTTCAACTTTTAAGAGACACAAACCTCTACTGAGTGTGATGACACTTTAGTTCTCACCACCCTAATTTAGTATTTTTAGTAATTTTTTAATTTCTCCTATTATAAAATAATATAGTTGCTAGATTCAAAACATACAATCAAAGTGGAAGGTATGTATATCTCCTATAAATTTTACCCATTTCTTATAGTCTCTTAATTGAAATAATATTTATCTTGTTTAATCGTTCAATAATTATCAATCTTATTTTAATTGTGTTTTATTTTAATTTTATTTAGTTATTATATATAATATATTAAGTTCCTCAACAAATTTATTATATCCTAAATTATAAGTTTAATTTATATCAATTTTAAGCCAACATGACTAAGTGTTTACATATGTGTGTGACATAACTCATTAATTATGGTCATTGTAAATTCTAGCATTTTGATTATTTATGGTGAAGGTCGTCCACTATATAAAGAGTTTAACACATTGATCACAACATATCAACTCTTTAAACTCTTCTATTAACAATAGATAAAACTCAAACAAATAATAACACCACCCTTACATACAAAAAATAAGTAGTGTGTGAAAGAGAGGTAAATCTGTAATGCTTGAAAGTAGTGTATGTAAAAGAGAGTGGGGTAAGTTCATAATGCTTGAAAACATTATATGTAAAAGAGAGAGGGAGAAAGGAAAGCAGTGTGAAGTCCGTAATGCTTGAAAACAATGTATGTGAGAGAGAGGAGGAAGGGAAGCATAGGGAAGTCTGTAATGTTTGAAAACAATGTATGTGAAAAAGAGGTGGATGAAGGGAAGCAAAGTCCATAATACTTGAAAACAGTGTATGTGAGAGAGGGAAAGGGAAGTAGAGGGAAGTCCATAATGCTTGAAAACATTGTCTCATGTGAGGGTTTTCCCCTTCTACCCATTGAAAAAGGGACCGTCCCAAAAATTTAAAAAGAAAGAAAATCAGATTTGAGACAAAAAAAAAAAAAATTAACTCAAAATTACAATTATCCTCTTGATAAAAGTAACATTTTTGAAGAATAATTGCAAACATTAAAATAAGGAAAAAAAAAATCTTGGAATCACTTTTAGAGTGACCACTTACAATGTAGAGGATTGAAATTAAGATGTTATGTACTTTAGGACAGGCATTTTAATCCCCATCCATTCTGGTCTCTCTTTTTAAATTTTCTCTGCCTTGTTCATTTTTTCTTGTCATTAAAACTAAGCTTCCAGCATGTACTCTGTCCAGGTTTCGAAGTGCTTTAAGGTGAGAATCTAGCCTTTGGCAAGTTCCCTCGCCTTAGTATCAAATTCTCAATGATGGCTTGGGATAAGAGAAGAACAAGAACAATTCTTTAAAGATAAAAGAAAAAAAAAATCATCTACTATACAAAAGAACTCAGGTAAAACATCCAACTTTGATAAAAAAAAAAGCATTATACTCTTCCAATTTGCGTATTGCATATTTTTGTGCTTTAAGTGTGAATATAACATGGAATCTGCGTACATTCTACGCTTCTAATGAAAGAGAAAGAAAAAAAAAAGTAAAGTGCACCAACAAGAACCTCCTTGCTTTCCTTTAAAACCATGGGCGTCTTTGCTCTATACCAATGCTTTCATCCATTGCTTTAGTTTTAACTTTTGCAGTTGGATTAAGATCTGGTAAGCATGGAATTGGAGGCCACTGTTGATGAGATGACAGTGCAGGCGTGCACTGATAATAACTTTGTTGAAACAGTACCTGAGGTGGATGAGGTGGGGAAGGCTTTTGTTGAGCAATATTATTACTTGTTTGATAATAGCAGAGGAAGCTTGCCACCATTATATGAGTCATATTCTACTATGAGCTTTGAAGGGGAGAAGATTGAAGGTGCCCACAAAATCTCACTGAAGCTAGCCTCCCTTCCCTTTGATCAATGCAAGCATCATGTCTCCACCATTGATTGCCAGTCCTCTGGAGTTGCAGGAGGCATAATTGTGTTTGTAAGTGGTACTCTTCAGCTCCCTGGTGAAGAATACCATCTTCGCTTTAGCCAGGTAACTAACTAGCATAGATCCATGTTAAGGCAGGTATGTGATGGACTAACTACTAGTTTGAGGCACCAATACTAAGGTCAATCCTCAGGTTGAAACAATGAAATGTCATTTCTAGTTTGTTAGATATATTTCAATAAGCACACAACTGATATACTCTCTGTTCCATTTTCTTCACAGATAACTTTAAAATAGAAAAAGAAAATAGTTTGCTTTTTTTCTCCAACCATTATCTGAGGATCTTTTTTTTCATTTGTGATTATTCTGAGAAATTGCTAAATCATTCTCTGGCTTTGTTAAAAGATTGGCAAGTTGAACTCTCTTCATTGTTATCACATTTGAAGCATTAACAATGTACATAGTCAATCAATCTATTTGGATTATTCTTTTACCGTAAAGCCCTCTTTGTTAAGTCAGGTTACCTTGATTTTGATTAAATGGAGATGCCTTACAACTCAGTTAAATAGACTCTATACTGATCCAGATAAATTCAAGAGGGGAAGGCAAATAAATAAATAAAACTAATGGTCAGCCACAAGAGACCAAACAATCAAGAGACATTAATGTTCATCATTACAACTTTGAAACATGTTTATCTCTTTTTTTTCTCTTTCAGCTTTTAGTTTCAATTTCATCCTTGGTTATCATTTTAAACACTTCAATCATTTTGTTTTTTTATCATGTATTGTCATCAATATCATTTTTTAATATTGATTTTTTTTAAGTTAAGAAAAATTATAGATTTTATGTATTAGTATGAGTAGATATATATATGATTGTTGGAGAATGAACTAAATTTGAATTATACAGGGATTAGCAGTTCAATGATAAAGCGTCGTAGTATGGGTAGGAGAGGTCCTATTAGATTCAAATCTTAATTTTAGTATGCATAAGAGAGGCCTTAGATTCAAATCCTAATTGTTGTATACATAAGAGAGGTCTTAAATTCAAATCTTAATTTTGATATGCATAAAAGAGGTCCTATATTCAAATTATAATCTTAATATGCGTAAAAGAGGTTATAGATTTTCACAAGATATCAAAATTAGACTCAGATTGAGAAATATGAAATATAACTCAAAGAGAAATGTTAGAGAATGAGCTACTGATAACTCAACAATAAAACATCCTAACATATATAAAAGAATCCTAATAAATCCATAGAAGTTTCATAGTGATTATAATTTAATGACTCTTATGTTCTCATAATATCTTTGATTGATCATGTAGTGAGTGTCCTTCACTTAATGATAATAATTACAAGATAAAAAGGCTTATAAGGCATTACAAGCACAATTAGCTTTATCATTTGAAAACAAGTTTTGGGATAAAAGTTCACAAATTGATTTGTTTAAAAATTTTGATCTTTCATTAGTGTGTCTTATTACTTTCTTTTACTAAGATTTTAATAAAAAATTCTTCTTTGGTTTGTTTTTCTTTTTGCAGATGTTTCACCTGGTTCGTACTCTCGAGGGGACTTTCTATATTCAAAATGATATCTTTCGGCTCAATTATGGATGAATCATCAAATTATTTGTGTTTGACAATTCTAGTGGAGCTAAAGTTGATATTCTCATGAAAATAAGTGCAGGAATATATCTATTTCTATAATTCCTTCTTTAGTTTTCTTTTACTTAAAAAGTATATTAGAAATATACATTGTGTTCACCATGTTTTCTTATAATTCAATATTGAATTAAACTACATTAGATGCTATACATGATTTTTTATTTAATTTTTGTTGAGATTAGACCTCCAAGTCAAATATGAATCAAATAATCTAATGAAAAATTATAATTTTTTATTTAATAATAAAGAATCCAACTACTTACTTCAAAAATTAAATAAATTATTTTCATTTCACACAGAATATTGTAAAGCATCTTCATGAAACGGTAGTATTCAATAATACAACCCAACTTTACAGACATGATGAAACATTCCAATGTAAAAGGGCAAAAAACACTCTCTTGGTCCCCACAAAAGGACTTTCTTGATGCAATTCGGTAGACAGAGAAAAATAAATCAAATTATCTAATGTCACAGAGGAGGACCAAATTTCTCCTGGTTAAGAAGACTCAGTGTGCAGAACTGTTTTTTCAGATTTGTTAATTTACATAATGTCTAATAAACAAGGAGGCAACAAGTGCATGGGCATGTGTTGAACTCTGCTTGGAGATCTTCGTTCTGTAAATGGGCATGTGTTGAACTGTAGTAATCCATTATGAATTTATTGAGCATGTATAAAATATATTAAGGTTGATAAAAAACCATCTTTCCTATCTGTCAAATATGAATACTTAAAATTGAAATAAAAAGATGTTTTAATGTATAGTGAATTAATATGATGAAATCCATTTTTCAATTATCTTAAGAAAGGAATTCATTTCATGAAAGATCATTTAGGGGTTGAATGTCATCAAAGCACACCTCAAAAAACAGGATTAATGGTCAGCCACAAGAAATCAAGCAACCAAAAGACATTGAAGATGATTAATGATCATGTTTTGTTTTTTCTTTTTTCTTTTTCTTTTTCTTATAGGATTTTGTTTCAATTTCATTTCTGGTTATCATTTGAAGTACTTAAATCATTTTGTTTTTATATCATGTATTTTTATCAGTATCATTTTTTGTTAGTGATTTTTTTAATTTAAATTAAGAAAAAATATAGATTTTATGTATTATTATGAGTAGATGTATGTATATGATTGTTTTTGATAGGGAAAAGCAGGTTAGATGTATATATATGATTGTTGGAGAATGGGTCAAATTCTAATTATAAAAGGGTTGGTAGTTCAATGACAAAACATTCTAGTATGCATAAGAGAGGTTCTACAAGATTAAAATCTTGATTTTAGTATGCATAAGAGAAGTCCTAGATTCAAATCTTAATTTTCATATGCATAAGAGAGGTCTTAGATTCAAACCCTAATTTTCATATACATAAAAGAGGTCTTAGATTCAAATCCTAATTTTCATATACATAAAAGAGATCTTAGATTCAAATACTAATCTTAAATGCATAAAAGAGGTTTCAGATTTTCACGTGATATCAAAATTAGACTCAAATTCTCAAACACAAAATATAACCCAAAGAGAAATGTTAGACAATAAATTATTGGTAGCTCAAAGATAAAACACCCTAACATATATAAAAAGTTCTAAATTCAAATCCTACTGCATCCATATAAATTTCATAACGATTATAATTTAATGTCCCTTATGTTCTCATAATATCTTTGATTGATCACATACTGAGTGTTCTTCACTTAATGATAATAATTACAAGATAAAAAGGCTTGTAATGCATTACAAGTAATGTTAGATTTACCATTTGAAAACAAGTTATTGAGATAAAATTTTGTGAATTGATTTGTTTAAGAATTTTGATATTTCATTAGTGTATCCTACTACTTTGTTTTACTGAGATTTTAGTAAAAAAATCTTCTTTGTTTGTTTAAATTCTTTGTGCAGATGTTTCACCTAGTTCATACCTTTTGGGGGACTTTATATATTGAGAATAATACCTTTTGGCTCAAATCTGGATGAATCGTCAAACTATTTGTGTTTTATAATTCTAGTGAAATTAAAGTTGACATTTTTGTTCAACTAAGTGTAGGAATTATATCTATTTCTATAATTCCTTAATTTTTTTATATAAATAGTATGTTAGAAATATACATTATGCTCGTCACATTTACTTATAATACTCAATAACTAATTAAATAATTGAATGTTGTGCATCATTTTTTATTTAAACTTTGTTGAGATTAGATCTTCAAGTTAATACAAACCAAACAATCTTTAATAAAAAAATATAACTTTTTATTTTAAACTTTGTTGAGATTAGACCTTCAAGTCAATATGAATCAGATAATATTTAATAAAAAATTATAACTTTTGCTTTAAGAATTGAATATTGTAAAGCATCTGTATGAAATGGTAGCACCCAAGACATGATGAAACATTCCAATGTAAAAGGGTCAAAAATCTCTTTCTTGATCCCCACAAGAAGACTTTCTTGTATGCAATTTGGTAGACAAAGAAAAATGAATCAAATTATCTAATGCCACAGAGGACCATCTTTCTCCTGGTTAAAAAGATTCACTGTACAGAACTGCCCTTTCACATTTGTTAATTTACATAATGTCAGCTTTCAGATAATAAACAATGAGGCAACAGGTGCAAACCAAATCATCTAACCCAGCAAAAATTTATCCAAATATTATTTAATTTAAAAAATATTCTTGATAGCATGTTGATAACTTAAGGATATTTTATGAATCTGGAAACTAATTGAGCGATATAAGAAATTTACTCCATCCTAAGACAAGTAAGAAAAATCCGTATCAACTCTGCTCGGAGATTTCGTTCTGTAAATGGGCATGTGTTGAACTGTATAATCATCCATCATAAATTTATAGAACAGCATTAAAAAAAAAAAAAACCATCTCTTCCATCTGTCAAACGGTTCTAGGAAAATTCATCGTGAGTAATTCATTATCAGCAATTTATCGTCGTGATATATCGCGTATACAATTCACCTCTAACAATTCATCACCGTGGCACCACATATACATTTTTCAATATTTAAGTGGCCAAGAGCACCCAAAAAGAAAAAAGTACACAGATTTTATTGAACACATAAAAAAGGTATATGCAGTGAATATACCACGACGATGAAATGCTGGTGGCGAATTGTATATGTGATGAATATGTCATGATGATGAATTGCTGACAGTGAATTGTTGGCAGTGAATTGCTGGTGGTGACGACAATGAACTGCTGGTGGTGACTTGTATATATGCGATGAATATGTCATGGTGATGAATTGCTGGCAGTGAATTGTTGACAGTGAATTGCTGGTGGTGAATTGCTAACGATAAATTTGCCTAAACCTTGTACTTAAAATTCATGAAAATAAACGTAATTTTTTTTTTTATGATATTGTTTTTGTTATATTATTATGACAAAAAAAATTCAGTTCATCAAGATTAGTTAAGAGTAGAATCTCTTTCAATTATACTTCTAAAAATTTCAAACTAAATGAATAATATAATCAAAAAAATATATGATTATCTTCCTCATTTTATAATTTGTTCTAAACGAATAGACATATCTCACAACATGATTCCATTTCATTGCACGATTTTAACTATCTACTTAAGAAAGAAGTGAAAAAAAGTGTTGAATGTGTTTAATGCAACATTAACAATTATTGTGAGGCAATAAAGATGTTACATGTATTGAAATATTTTTTATAACGGAATATACCTTTGGGTGTAACTCTTTTATATTAAAATGTAAATAGATCTTTCTTACTCCTCTTTTATATAATAATTTATTTTAAAATATTTTTGTGTGATGACTTTTTTAATAATATTTATTTATTTATTAAAACTATGTTTAATTTTTTAATAGGTATATATTTATTTCAAATTAACAATAATTACATAAAAGATATTGCAATGTACAAAAGAATTTATAAGTTTATTGATTAATTATTAATTTATTTTAATAAAAAAATAAATAAAAATTATCTCTCTATTAAAAAGCAATAAAATTTTGGAAGAGAGAAACTAACTTTTCAATGTTGTTCCTCTTAGATATTAAAATCACTAGAAATAAACATAAAATTATGATAGAGGGTGATTTAGATTTAGGTGGTCTAGGAGACAAACTAATTGTAAGAAAGACAAGCTTGTAGATTATGCATAAGAAAATAATAGATTAGTAAGCTAACATACAATCAAATTATGTAAATAGAAGGATTTTAGCAAATATGCACATGCTACTTTTTCTCAAAATCTGAAATGAATAAGGTACATACTAAGTCACAAATAGCATGGTTAGGAATACAAATTCTTATGGTCATAATAGGTTAAAAACATCAAACTAATTCGCCCATGTCTATGGAGTTACCCATCTTGCTCATTTAATATGAATGGGAAAGCATGTATGTGTATAGATGTATATGTATGTGTACATATATGTATGTATGTATGCATACATATATGTATATGTATATGTATATGTATATGTATATGTATATGTGTATGTATATACATACACATACATACATACACATACATACATACATACATGTACATACCTGTATATTTATGTATGTATGTATGTATGTATGTATGTATATACATATACATACATACATACATATACGTATATATGTATGCATGTATGTATATATGTATATATATGCATCTATGTATGCATGTATGTATAAATATATGTATATGTGTATATGTATATGTATATATGTATGCATGTATGTATATATGCATATATATGTATGTATGTGTATATATATGTATATATGTATGTATGCATATATGTGTGTATGTATATATGTGTGTGTGTATATGTATGACTGTATGTATGACTGTATGTATGTATGTATGTATGTATGTATGTATGTAGGTGTGTATATACATACATATATGTATATGTATGTAGGTGTGTATATAAATACATATATGTATATGTATGTATGTACGTACGTATGAACATGTATGTATGCATGTGTGTATGTGTGTCTATGTATAACACTACAACTTAGAAAATAAGATAGGAAGAAAATGATTCATGTTATGAAATTGACAATCTATCAACTACTTGATAGTTTTGATTCTTGATTGGTATGAACTATTACATGGATAAGAAGATTTCTTATTTATAATCCACATTGCTATGAAACATGCAAAGCTTTGTTGAGTTATACATAGTAGTGTGCGATGAGACAATGACTTATGTGGGATCATGTGTTGTAATATGTGATCACACTATGACCTACATGCAAGGCACATATTGCAAAAGAGTACATTGTGGTAGTGTTAATGAATAGTAAAAAACATGCAAGGTTCCCGAACACTTACGCCACTACACACTAATCATTTACTCTTTCCTAAGAACAAAAGGTCCCCATCTCTTCTTAAGTGAGTTGTCAAAACTAGGTAGAAATTATACATGGATTTGTTGAAGATTATACCACTTTACCTAATTTGCATATTACCTTGCCTTAGCTAATCTAAATAGATCATGTGAATCTTGGTGATTCACATTATGGTAGTATAAATGATCTCATCTTCAACAAATGCTCAGGATCCAAGTCTAATAGGTTTTGAGATGACATTTACTCAAGAAGAGAAGGAAAATATGTCTTGAGAAGTTTCACATTTACTATATAATGTTATCCAACATGTATCATCAAAGATCAAGAACAAAGGAATTATCATTGATTATGCATATAATATTGTATAGACCATAATGCAAAGGCTTCATCTTCCAATGTGGACCCTTGAACTATTCCTTTCAAAGATACAAAAAAACCTTCTCATTAACCTTGAATGAGTGATTTGTGTGGTGTGTCTCATGTCACTCTTTGTACTTCAACTCCTAGGATGCAAAAAGATAGAACCTGTGTAATGCCCATAATTTACACTAGGGCAAAAAACACTACAAACAATTTTTTTTGAAAAGAAGATATTAACCACCTATTAAATGCTACAATGTGTTGCGCTTGTTAACTAGCTACATGCACCAAATGACCGAATGGCATGGTCCAAGAGTGACATCATTGGCATGAAGCCCGAGGGTGGGGAGAGAGTATTTAAACGAGTGGGTGAAGGAAGAGGCCTTCACACACAAATATAAAATTGACAAAAACATGATTTATAAAATTTACATTATCATCAAATTTGAATTTCAAATACTTTTTTTTTTTTATTATTTATTATTATTATTTTATTTATTCTACTTTTAAAATTTTAATATTTAATTACTATGTATTAAATTATTTACTTTTCCTTAAATAAATAAATATAGATAAACAATTCCTAAATATATATATATATATATATATATATTAATTATATACTCTAAAAAATAAGCTTAATAATTATAAGAATGAGGAATAGCTTATACAAATAAATATACATTAATCCTTTTACATATTAAATATTATTATTTTCCTTTAAATAAGGGAGTTAGAGGATAATAATAAAGGAGGACTACCTTTTATGAGAATTACCTAATATTACGTGGGCCTCTTTCCTCACATATATAGTAAATTCCTTTTCCTAAGAGGGTGGGAATATATTCTCCTCTCTTTAAATTAATGATTAGAACTTATTACATAAGTAAATTTTTACCCACCATAACGATGAAACACAACTATTATTATCATACGTGTTCTTTTAAAAGTTTATTATACTAAATAAACATCTTTACTAATACGAAAACCTATGATTTAAAATCAAGCCGGAATTCACTATTCCCTTTTTCTTCACTTAAAGATTAAGAACTTTAAAAAGAAACTATTCATGATTTTGTCTTATTTAAAAGCCTCCATTTGAATTTCAATTGCAATTAAAACATACTGACCAGGGGATTTCTTAGACTTTATTCCAGCCAAATAACTAATACGATGCGTAGGATGTGAAAAATTATATTTATCGTAACAATGCTGATGTAAATTATTTTATTCCGAAGCAACATGGAAGAAGCTACATATGGTGACTCAGCCCTAATTTCAGGGGCACGAGAATTTGTATTAGATAAGAGGCTTTCTCAGACGCTAAAGTTTACTACCGGAGGCTGCCAACAACCGTATTATTACTAAATTTACCTGCGTAAGATTTGCAAGAGAAAATCCAACTATTATTATTAATTTATTTATTTATATTATTATTTTTTTTACTGTGTACATGGGAGTTATCAAACTCACGACCATTTTTTTTTATTCGAGAAAGAGGGCATGGTGAGGGACGTGGAACATTCCAATCGAGTTGAATAAAATTTTGCGTCCATTTTGAAAACAGTGGTTAAAGCGCCAATTCGAATCTCAAGAGTTTAGGTCAGCGAAAGGATCACATTAGTGGGTCCGAGAAAAAATGAAACCCTATCGTCTAACATACACTTCATTTGCAAAAACAAAATGGTTGACTGGCCAACATAGCTGTTACAGCCACAAGGAAAAGTCCAAATAGTGGCACGCAGGTGAGGGTAAAGGCGCCTCTGTCCTTTGTTGAAGAGCTTGAGCGGCCTTACTAGCCATTGGCCGTGAGTATACCCTTTGCTTGTTTTGTTTTTATTTTATTTCCATTTTAGCGTTATTCTTTTCCTGCATTTATTTTGTTTTAACATGTAATTTATTTATTTAAGAACACCCATTAGTAGGTTGTGATTTTGTTTTACTCTCTTTTCTTTTTTTTGAAAGGGGAGTACGGGAAGACCATTTTATCAGAGCTCCACTTTAGACGTCATGAACAGAGGAGCGGAGGGAGAATCACACAGGCTCTCAACATGATAGCTATTTTATTTATGGATGCTTATGTTGATATAACTTTGTTCCTATATCTGTATTATCATACATTTAGATCTTAAGATATTGTATTTCTATTTTTCTATATCTATGAGGTTATATGTCTAATTGCACAGAAATATCTATGTAATATCATACATTTAGATCTTAAGATACTGTATTTCTATTTTTCTATATTTGTGAGGTTATATGTCTGTTTGCACATAAATGTCTATTTAATAATCTTAGATTTAGTTGTTTGCAATAATTAATCTTCGTCTTACATAAGGGTATACACAGGAAAACTCAAAGTATTCAACAAAACCTTAACTTACAGAATGATATAATATGCTACCAATATGCTCATTACAAGGAGTTGTTTAAATAATCTGCATATAGCTTCTGCAACTAATGATTTTATATTTCTTTCTGAACTATAAAAAAAAGAATAAAGATCTCTAAAACAACTTGATACATAACTCTCCCTCTTCTATTTTTTTTTGAAAGGTGCACATCTTAAATTCTGAAGAGCTCTTTTTTTTTTTTAATAGAATAACAAAGTGTGGTTTTAAATTCAGAATAACCCCTTCTTTCACTCTTACAAGGTAAATACATAACTTCATAGAGCAAGGAAAGTAACATTTACAGCTCAATGATTTACTTCATTCATCACATTCTAATAGCAACATTCAATCCTACTCTAAGTTAAGTAAGATGTTCTCATTTAAAACAGTAGCCATTTTGCTCAATATATTGACAAAAAATCACTTTCATGCATATTATTATCTATTTTATTTTTTTTATATACCAATGAAGTTTTGAGTTCTCTTCTCATACAGTATACTAAACAGAACCAATAGTTGATAGACCAAGCAAAATAATAAACGTTTTCCAAGTATGATTACAACTTCCTCTTTTCCTTTTAAATGACAACATAAAATAAGACTATAAGCATTTACATAATATCTTCTCTTGCTTACAAAATGACTCATATTAAACAAAACAGTAATATGACTAAAATGACTTCACACATGCTCTTTACAAAAGCCTTTCATGGCTATGACATTCACTAACATTATCCATACGATACATAGCCATTCCAATAGCTTTTAAAGCTCCTTCCAATCTGCAAAATACACAAAATTTTCTCTAGAGGCCAATGGGGAGCTCACCTCCCAACCTTTGGTTGGAATACCAACCGCCCCCGAGCTAGGAGGCACCTTGGGAACCAGGTACAAACATTTCCAAGACCAAACAATCATTCAAACACATATTATGCACACAATAAATTCACACCCACCCAAGGGAATATTTCACATAATAATGAGTTCATTATGAACTCAAAACGGGGAATGGAGGAACGTGGACTACGCACTCCATTTTGGGGACCCAAAAATGATATCAAGAATAAAAAATCGCCAAGTTTTCAACCCTTCTTTCTCATTTCCTTATCCAACCCAACCATCCTTCACATTTCACACAACATATGGGTACTCATACCCTCTTATTAACCTCTCCTTTTAAAGGAGGAATACTTGTCCCCATGGAGGTTCCTACTCCAACCATCCCCAAACTTGGGATGCTCTTCCCAAATTTGGGTGAGCCTATCCCATTACAACCCCTTTTTCCCAACAACGCTCATACAAAGAAAACAAAAGAAAACAACACTTAAAGGAAATAATTTCAAACACACAATTACATGTATATAGTATACAAATTTGAAACATAAGAAGCAAAAAGGTTTGGTGATCCTACCTTATTCCAAGCTTTGGAAGGAAGTGATGAGGATGAGCACAACTCCACCTCCTCCAAGCTTGCTTTCCAATCTCCCCAAGCCAAATCCAAGATGTCCCAAAAAGATTCAAATCCAAAACCAAAAATGCCAAAGAGAACCCCCAAAACCCTTGTTCTTAGTTTCTCTTATAGAATTCAAGTTTGAATTTATTTTGAATGGGGAAGTGACACTTGTCATTCACCCATTCACCCTTCCAAGCACATTCACCCATGTGTGCTCTCACATGTGTGAGAACTTGTGGGACTTCCAAGACAACATAGAGAAGTGGGAGTGGAAAGGGACTAGTCCCCATCCCACTTCTCAAAACCTTATTTTCGCCAAACTTCTTTAAGGCCTCAAAAATGGTGCCCAATCATGAAACTAACTCAAAATTATAGGCTGAAAAGGTACCTAACCCATAGGTACTTGACCTAGGGACCTTAAATCAATAAAAACACTTAAAAAACTCAACTTTTCAACCCTCGAAAAGTGTCCTAAAGACCAAATCCGAGTTTGTCCACTTGGGTGGACAACTCACCACTTAATGGATTGACATGGGAATTAAAACCAATTTACAAACATGCACAAATACATCACAAAGAAAATTACATTACAAAATGGAACTATAGTCCCTTCATATGGACTATAGTTCGGCTTCACTGGTAAACTCACTCAAGGTTCCCAAAGGTTACCTCCAATTTCCATTGGCCATGGAAAATGTACCTGCACACTCGATGCACACATTAATCCATATAATAAATCATGTATCAAAACAATCGAATCACCACTTCATATACGCAAGTTTCCATCCAAATAATTCATATATCAAAACAATTGAAACACCATTTCATAAACACAAGTTTCACAATTTCACGTAGCATATATATCTCATATCACAACTAGAAAAATCACTATTCAGCTATCATATCTAGATCTTTTTCCTTAATTTTCAATTTCATCAAATTATAACATGGTTTATTCACAACACATATTTCATTTGTTCATCATTTCAAAATTCAAATCGAGCAACCACAGTAACTAGCATAATTTAGGTCAACCATCATAGTCATCTAGCTAAGCATGTAGCATCACAATAAAATCATCATAAGAACTCAAATGTATAAATACCATAATCAAATCATCATAAGAACTCAAATGTCTAAGTATCATGTCATCAAAAGTATCTATAAGCAAAATCAATAACCACAACTCAAAATAGTCTAAATACGAAGTGTATCATAGGGGTAGGCCTCACAACCTGGGACATGTTTGAAAAGGACTATACCTCATATAACTAAGAAGAGGTTTATTGTATGTATTTTGGATGTAGTTTACCATTCCAAGTGCATAGATGTGTACAATTGTAGATGCACAAAAGCTCCAAAACTATGTAATTGACCACCTCTTTGTAGTCATATATTTACAAAATAAATGTACTAGATTTATTCAACTAACAATCTCTCCTAGAAGGATTTCTAGTAAAGAATAAACAATATGTGGTTGTGATCAAGCCCGATGAATGTATGTATTCCAAAATGTACCCAAACATGATTGAACAATATATATAAAATCTCTTATGTTATTATTATTTTCTTACAAGAAAGAATCATGGTCATCTTTAAAATTGTACCACTACAACAAATATTTATTCATTTTGATGTGTGATCATTGGAATTTCACTCATGAGATCTTTGCTAATATATTCTCAAGGCCTTTATAGAGTTATTAGATGTATGTGGGGCTTGAACTTCATGTTTGTATCCTTGGTAATGTAACAAGGAATTGAGTACTTTATCGATTCTCAATGTCTACATGCATGTGAGGCCAAAATAAGTGTTGGTATAGCATGTCTAAAGTCTTGGTAACACTATTTTTTAACTACCTTGGTGTAGTACACCTTTTGAAACATAGAGATCTCTATGCTTGAAGAATATCTTGTAACTCAAATGAAACTCATCAACTTGCTTTCCTTACACAAGTCTAATTTAAATCTATTTAAAGTCTAAATTTGTTGAGTAGAGGTTTTCCCAATCAGATAAATTAAATTTGTATGAGTCCAACACTATGAGGAGCATATGAGCTAGTGGTTGGCTAAGGTCATGTGCTACCTTATTATATTTTCCATTGTTATTCTTGAGCACCAAATGAAAATACTATTATGTATTTCACCCAATTCATGTCATTTATTCTCTAGCTTGTTCTATGTTAATAAAAATTTGACGTGGATTATGATTGAAATGAATGATTATCTCCTTACATAAAACATAGTGATGGCAATGCTTGATAGCTTGAATAATGTCATTAAATTACTTTTCGTAGACTTTTTAGCAAACTATGTCCCTAAATGTCTATATATAGTACATTATTGGATTCCCATACTAAGTAGGTAGTGTTGTGTTGAGTGTTTCATATGATACATTGGTCTAGATCTCAAAGGGGTATCCAATATCTAGCATAGATATGTTGCTTGAGCTCTTCAAAAAGTTACATAGGGGTCAAATGGATGTTGTCTTGGCACACATGATTTGGCTAAGGAACCAAGCAATTTTTAATACTATAAGGACAAAACCTATAATAGAAGCTTGAAAGTGTAAGAAAGTTACACTATTTGGTGATATTGTACAAGGTACTTTAGTCTAGAGTCACCTTTATTTTATCCAAATCAACATGCCTACCTACTTGATCAATGGTGTAATCCATATATATTATATTTGTGTGGTATCAAAAGTACTTATTGAAGTTGAACTAAAAATAGTGTTGGTACAAAGTGTTAAATATGCATGAGACATACTCCTCCCAAGACTTATTAAAGATAATAATATCATACAAGTTCTTCCTTTTCATTCATACTCCTCTCAAGACTTATTAAAGATGAGACATACTCCTCCCAAGACTTATGTTACCTTTTCATTCATATAAGTTGTGTTATTTATGTTTGTAGTTGTTTTATGTGAATATTCTTCCTTTTCAACATCTGAACAAGCCCTAACCTCCTTGTTATCTTTGAAATTTTATAAAACAAAGAGTTGTATAAGACTTTTGGCCCCCTTCATTGATATATTGTGTTGATTGAAGTGGGAAGAAATAATCCTTATCTTGGTGTATCACCTCCCCTTTTCCTTTTTATGCATTCCTTCTATCCCTTTTCCCCTATGAGTTGGTTAGAGTAAGGTAGTGGGAGGATTTCATGTGTTGGATTGGACCAACACATCTACACTTAGATCAGAAGAGGAAGGTGGCCTTCTCTGAAAACTTGACCTCATCTTGCAAGGCCCCACACCTTGAGGTCATTTCCATTGTTTCATTGGAATGTTGATCCCATGTTCAACAAGGTACAATTTCATGTAACGTACCCAAATATAATGCAATCTCTCATAAAGTGTAGAAAGGGAGAAAACCCAATGGGAAAAATCCCCCCCAAAAGAGAGAAAATAATATGAAAAGAAAATAGAAAGCCTCCTCCAAAGATGTTGTTGTTGAAGTAGACCACACCCCAATATCTCGTAGATGAATGAACTTGCTCTCAGCAAAAGGTTTGAAAAAATGTCAACAACTTGATCTAAAGATTGGTAAAAGACTAATACAATTATTTGACTATGAATGAGCTCCTGAACATGGCATATGAATCTCTATGTGCTTGGTACACTGATATTGAATCGGATTCTTGTGTGTTTGGATGGTGCTTTGGTTATTACAATAGTTGACTATGGGATTTCTGAATGAAATGTCAAACTCAATGAGAATGTCTTGAATCCAAAGAGCCTTGGTAGCTATGTTAACATCTCTCTTGTACTCTACCTCTATGGATGATAAAACAATAGCATTTTTATTTTTTCTAGACTAACTGATAGGACTAGAATCAAGTGAGAAACTATAACTTGAAGTGGACTTACAATTATGAGTATCGTTATCCCAATCTAAATCTACATATCCAACCAAGTCAACCTATGTACCAAATCTCTAGAGAATTTCAAAATCCAAGATTACCTTGAACATAGTGAAGGATCCTCTTAGCTACTTTCTAGTGTAGCTCATGAGGTTCCTACATAAATTTTAAAACCATTCCTACTACATATGAAATGGCAAGCCTATATGAGTCAAATATATGAGACTCCCAACAAGTTGTTAATACAAGGTAGCATCAACCAATGGTGTAGCACAATCAACCTCAAGCTTGACTCTAGATAGAAAGGGAATTGAAGATGGCTTACAATCATTCATGTGAAATTGAGAAAGTAAATCAAGAGTGTACTTGGGTTGTGCAAGGTTGATCCTTAAGTCAGACTATGAAATTTTATTACCAAGGATGTAATACAATAAACCCAAGTTAGTATGTCAAATTTATCATGTAAAGTAAACTTCAATGTTGTAATAGTTGATGAAGAGCTTCTAGTTATCAAAATATCATCAACATAAAGTACCGGTATCAACAATGAGTCATCATGTTGCAAGAGATATACATTAGGATATGAATGGAACTAAGTGAAACCTGAATCTAGGAGGAAGGAATCCATTTTAGCATACCAAGCTTGAGGGGCATGTTTGAGGCCATAGAGGGATTTCCTAAGTCTAAAAACTAAGGATTATTTCTTAAAAAAACACTGGTGGTTGCTCCATGTAGATCTCCTCCTCGAGGTGTCTATGAAGAAAAGAACTCTTTAAATCCATGCAATGCACATACCAACCATGTGTTGCAACAATAGTAAGTTTTAGTCTGATAAAATTCTTGCCCACAAGTGTAGAGGTCTCAATGTAGTCAATGTCAACAACATGTGAAAAACCTTTGGAAACCAAACATTCCTTGTACTTATCAACTGACCTATCTACAACAAATTTGGTATGATATATCCACCTACATCAAACCACCTTTCCTCCTTTAGGAAATGGTGTCAAGTCCCAAGTGTGATTTCTCATTAAAGAATTATACTCGTCATGCATAGTACTATCCCACTCGAGCATGCTCGATGCCTCTCTGAATGTCTGTGGATCAAAGGCTAAGGAAAATTAAGCATGTTGCCCACTCTAATAATTTGACTATGTGCATCTTCCATCTATTGGATTCATTACCCCTATACCTACACTATAAAATGTCTATCTAGCCCAAAGAGGGAAAGAAGGGGGTAAGTCGGGTGCTAGAACATCATCCTTTGAAACATGTGTAGAATTAGATGAAAATGACTCCTCATCACTATCCTCATTATCAAAATTGGAAGAAGAAGAAGAAGAAGAAGAAGAAGACTTTACCTCATGAATTTGTTGTGGATGGACTAACTCATCAAAAGAATCTTCAAAATAAAGTGAGTCTGCAATAGGAGTATAAATGTCAAATGTAGAGGATTTGTGAGGAATCTCCTAAATCTTAATAATCCTCTCAACAAACAACTCGTGTGTAGTATGGTGGAATAGGCGATAACCTTTCATACCATCTAGATAACCTATAAAGATGCAAGGTTTAGATTGTGGTTTAATTGCCTTGTGATTTTGTGTTGGTATATGTGTCATGGCTAGAGATCCAAAGACCCTGAAGTGCTCAAATAATGTTTCCCACCTATCCAAGCTTCAAATATAGTGATTCCCTTCAAAGGATTTGTGAGAAACCCTAGTATGAATGTAACAAGCACAATTGATTGCTTATGCCTTGTACTATGGTGTAAGGCCCTTATATGCTAGCATGCAGTTAGCCATATCTTTTAAGGATATATTCTTTTGTCCTACAACACCATTCCATTGAGGAGTATAAGGAACTATGTGTTACAATCCTATCCCCTCTAATGTACAAAACTACTTAGACTTGTTGGCATACTCACCCCCATCATATGTTTGAAGAATCTTGATAACTTTCCCTTAATATTTTTCAGCAAGAACCTTGAAGTTTAGAAAATTACTGAAAACTTCACAAAGACCTATAGAGAATATAACTCTAGGTAACCCTATGAGTATATATCATGTTGTCTACACTAATCAAGGTAGTGGTAGTTAAGGTGGCCAAACCATTCATATCATAATTTACTAACTCCATTTAAATGAGTAAGCAATATTGTAGAAGAAATATCAAGTGCAAAGTGTGAGAAAGTGTATAATCTAGCTTGGTGATCTTCCCTTCCCAATGCTAACAAATTGTTTCTATGCAACTCTCCAATCTTGACTGAGTTTGGAAAAAAAATAAGTACCATTCCCTTACCTATGTGGGTAATTTGATACATTGACAAGATATTAGTTGAAATTGAAGGTACACTTGGAACATTTGTGAATATTCCACCTTCAACTTCAACAAACCCTCTCCCTACAACTATTACAAAAGTGTCATCACCCAAAGTGATAGAAAAAATATTATGAGTCTCTAAGGAAGAGAAATCAACCTTTAAAGAACCCATGTGATGTGAGGCACCCAAGTCAATAATCTGAGATGGAGTACATGATGATTTTTGAGTGGCAACTAAAGCCTTTCCCTTAGATTTCTCTTTTCCCATTTCCTTTGCCTTAGTGAATTTTTGAGTTGATGAAGACTATTTGATAGATTATGGAGCCCCTATGTTGTGATTCTTAAGATGTGAGAGTTGGTCAATCTTCTTCTTCATACATTTTTTTCATGCCCAAGTTTCCTACAATATGAACACTTAACTTTTTCTTTCTTTGGTTTCCCTTGACTAAAAATGTTTCAATGTTGGTTTTGGAGAATCCCATTTTTTGTTCTTTCTCGGTATCCTTATCTTTACAACTATTTTATTTCTTCCCTTTTTGTTTAAAGCCTATCATTTCCCATTCCTAGTAATAAGGTCTTAAGGTTTTGAAGGCTTCAATGTGCCCATTTGTATTAACTTATCATGCTCCCTAGTCAAGTCAGCAATAAATTTATCTAAAGGCATCTTCCATGTTGTCCCAAGCACCCTTTTGGTGGAGTAGAAGGTAGATACAAACACGGAATATTCAGGACCTAGTATAGTGTAGGAAAATGTATCCCTTTTTCACACTTAATTAAGGAATAATTAGTAATAAAATGAGCCTAATGTTGCCTTGATTTAGTGTTGTAATATTTTTTTTATATTCGCATTAAATTTAGGGCCCTTTTAAACTAAATGGACTTAATTGTGCCTTATTTAGGGTGTTGTAAGGTGTACCTTTATACTTTCACACTAATCTAGGGCTTTAGTAATTGATTGAGGTTAATTTTCCTTAATTCTCCCCTTTAATTCAAATCCAAGCCTAATTAAATGTAAATTTTGAGGGATAAAACCCGACATTCATAAATTTCATTATACAACACTTAATTTTGGAAGATGTGTCCTAGGTAAGTGACCTAGAACCCATTCTCCATAGGGCGAATGGGTCCTCACGTAGGTCTAGGACCCTATTTTTGCATATTGTTTAACATTTTCTGATGTGTGTCCTAGATAAATGGCCTAGGACGCATTCGCCCTATGGTGAATGGGTCCTCCCTTAGACCTAGGACCCCTCGGAATATGTTTTTGGTAGTATTGTAATGATTTCAATTCTATAATTCGATGTGGCTTGTGATATTTGAATTTTGAGAATTAATGTTAAGATACATATAAAGACAGGTTATTTCACTATGTTTCATCCTAAGACCTAAGATTTTCAAGAGAAAACCTAGAGCATTCAAGTGAGCATGATCAAGAGCATTTCTAAGGCATTAAAGGGCATATTTATAGAAGATTATTGCAGCAATCAAGATTCCATTGTCATGTCAAAGATGTATTACATCATGCATGTTGTTTGAGCTAATGTGGTGATGTAGTGTTCAACATCAATTCAAGCATATTCAAAGGCATTGTTTCACATCAAGTTTCATGATCAAGATCTACATCCATGTAGCCACTTCGTGATAGTTTGTAGATTTTTTATTCAAAGTTTCAAATAAGGTATCATTGTTCATGTTTCATTGTTTCATCATAAGGTTTGATTACCAAAACGAGGTTTGACCAAGGAAAACCCATATTCCCTAACAAACAACATTTTTTTATCTCTTTGATGTGTGATTGTAGGTTTAGGTTGAAGATCATTTGACGTGAAAATTTGAAAAAAGTTGCAAAGTTGTCAAAGTTGCAAGAAAAGTTACCAAATCACGAAAATTGACCTACAGGATCTATCTCCAGCTATTTGACAGTGAACAATTGGAATCTGGGAGTGCAGACCCGATAGAACAAAACCCAGAAACTGATTTTCTGAAGCCCTAGTCAAGACCCATTCACCATAGAGTGAATGAGTCCTCGGTGAGGAATAAAAAAGCACTTTGGTGAAAGGTACACAACATTTTCCCCTTTCTAGAGTTTCCTTTTGACTGCAGTTTGGGTTATATTTGATTAATTTTCTTTATTTTCACTTTGTAACACACATTTTGAATGAAATTAGGAAAATAGGTGCATCATACCCCCTTCATTTCATTAGAAAACATATATATTTTTCTATGTTTCATTTTGGTGAACCCGAGTTTGATCATTGCATTTTGATTTTGGAGTCCTCCTTCATCCTAGATTTAGATCTTGCATTCATTTGCATTTCTTTGCATTGAATTAGACCTCATTTAGGGTGTATAGTTTGCATTTCATTTAAGGATTCTAGGATTGCATATTTTGCATTCTTCAAATCTGAAAAATACAAAAATATCAGTCATAGTATATATCATTTACATAGCATTACATCATATCAATTTGCATTTGAAAATTGAAACAAAATTGCATATCAAACTAACTTTTCTAGGTTGTCATTTTGTCACATTTTGCACTTGCATTTCACATTGGGGTGTGTGCAAGAAGTTGAGTCCACTTTTTGGCCAAAAAGTGGAAGTGTTTTTCCTGATTTTCAGAATTTGACACATTTGACCTTAAAATTTGAAGCACTTAGAGATGAAATCTTTAAAAAAGTCACTAATCATAAAATGTAGTGCTCGGAATCTAGTTTCCAAATATGTAATTTATTTCAATACCCAAATTGTACAAATTGATTTCAATAGGCATTTCTAAAAACCATTGTTTAAAAGTCTTTTTTTTACCATACCATGCACGTGTACGACATCCATATTTTGACCTAAATTATTGTCTTTTTCTAAATCCTTTTGGGAAAAGTTTTGTGACTCACTGAAGCTTGTTCTTGATATTTTTTTGTAATTTTTTATAGAATTTTTTTTTTTTGTTAAATTTTTATTAGGCAGATTTGTTGTTTTGAAAAATCGTCGTCTATGACATGCATAAGATGACCTAAACTTATCATTTTTTTATTTTTATTTTTTAAATTCAAAAGAATTGTTTGAAGTTTGTTCTCATGCAATCCGTTTGTCAAAATGTTATGTTGATCAAAAGTTATTAAAATAGTAAAAAACCCTAATATTTAAAGTTTATGGACCAATTTTATTAGAAATTAATTGAAAAATAGAAAAATTAATCCAATTGCAAAACAAATTACATATTTAGAATTTGCATTGTTTCATCTAAAATGGGTTTTAATTTTGTCAGAAAATTCTACAATAAAGGTCGTCAGCCATATGTCCAAAGTCGGTATTTTTTTTGACATTGTTAGGACCTTCAACTTGCAAGTCAAACCAGGTTGAAGGCCTAGGTTTGGATTTCCAATGCTTTTCCCAAACCAAAAACCTAGGCAAAAACCCGACCACAAAGCAAAAAAAAAATCAAATTTTAAAAAACGGGATCCCATTTATTAATAAACGGGATCCTATTTTATAATCGAGATCTCATTCCTTATTCTATAATATTCGAACCGTTGTGTTTCCCATCCAACGGTTCCCACATTCAATGTCGAAGAACGGGATCCTGGTTCTTATAGACAGGAT
The DNA here is from genome assembly GCA_007258455.2 of Sequoia sempervirens. Lineage (NCBI taxonomy): Eukaryota > Viridiplantae > Streptophyta > Pinopsida > Cupressales > Cupressaceae > Sequoia > Sequoia sempervirens. Next base: position 40,399 of record VDFB02008824.1, on the reverse strand, counting down.
CCCAGTTTTTATAAGCGAGATCTCGTTTTATAAACGAGATCCTATTTCTTTTATTTAAATATACTGCAAAAAATTACTGTGAAGTCTGCAACTTCACATGTATGGCCGAGAGTAGTAAAAGTAAATTATTTTTCATGAGCTATTGTATTTACAGGTGGTGAACTTGATTTTTAGTTGATTTTATCAAATGGGGCATCATCTACACCATTTTTGAAGTGGAATTGTGTTATTTTTGTGCTTGTTTGGAGGAACAAAAGGTTTTCAATTTGCAATATGGATTGAATTTTTCAAAGGAGGCATGAAGAAAATAATTTTTAAAGTGGAGTTGTGGTAGTTTTCTACTTGTTTTGAGGAACACAAGAGGAAGAATTTTGTCCTAATAGGTATTCAACTTCCAATTTGGATTGAATATTTTGAAGTATTTCACTATTAACATTCATTTGTGCTTGAGAATTTTATAATTATGGGAGATAAAGCTCGTAATAAGATAAGGAAGACATTGACTCAAGAAGTTGAAGCAAATAGAGAAAAGGAGAGACAAAGACAAAGAGAAAGAAGAATGAGAATGAAATCAATGAATGATGGTGGAGCAACCAATTCCACAACTATTGAAGATGAAAACATTGAGGATACCATGGTTGTAGATGAAGCTAATTTGCAAGGAGTCAATTTGGAGAAGAATATGATTATACAAACAAGTCCTACTATGTCTTCAAATCCCTCTTTGAATGCTATGGAGAATGTTTCAATATGCACAAATCCACGTCTTCAAATCCACATGTTAGTGAAATGGTAAATTTATATGTAGAAGTTTTACAAGATGCTGGACTTAATGATGTTGACATTGACAATATTCAGAGAGATGAAACTTTTATAGAATTTGTTGAAAACAAAAAAAGAAAATCTTTTGTTGCAAATGAAAATCAAAATGATCATTTTCTTAAAAATGAAAACAAAACCTGTATTTTTTATGAAAATGAAAATGAAAATGAAAATGAAAACCGTTTTGTTGATGAAAATGAAGATGAGAATGTAAATGAAAATGAAGATGAAGATGAAAATCTAGAATGTGATGTTGAATTTAATGAAAATATTTTTTTTTAAATTGGAAGTGGTGTTTTCGATAATCTTCCTAGTCAAATTTTGTGAATAGAATATACACCAAATTCTTTTATCGTAAAAAATTTGCATTTCAATGTCAACTAATGATGCAATTGATTAGAATGCAAAAAATGAGGAAAGTAATGAAAAGGTTAGGCTTTTATGTTAAACCAAAAAGAAAAGATCAATCATTAAAACATGTTATGTCTACTGTTGCTATTGCCATTCAATCTATTGGGAAAAATAGTTGATCTAAAGATAAAAATGCAGCGAAGAAGAGCTATAACTACTGCTATAGTTAATAAAGCAACTTTGAATAAAAGAATGGTAAGCAATATTAGTGAAGTTTTAAAAATACATCCTAAAACATTACTAAGAGCGAAAAAAGAAGAGAAAGTATAGAAAATGATCCTATCAATCAATGTTGGAGTTTTAGTGGATGACTACCGAGGTCTGATATAAAATTGAATGTTGAAATTAAATCTTTGATCAAAAAATATTGGCATGATAATACTAGGGTTTCATCTAATGCTAGAGATGTTTTAAAATTAAGGGTGGGGTCCAAAGTTCGCGATTCTCACCCAAAACACCTATTAGATACAACACAAACTAAATTTTATAGAAAATTTTGTAGCGATTCAGTGTTACCTGGTAATATTAAAATAAGTCAAAGGCCTTTTGAAAAATGTAAACCCTGGTATGTAAAAATTAATAAGCAACGAATATCTTGTTGTTGTAAAATACATGTTCAATTTTGTTATTTTTATGATGTTTTTCAATATATACGTTGTACCTTGCATACTAACATGATTATATAGGATTGTGGTATTGATATGCCACCTGAAGCAATAAGAGAGTTTATTTCAGCTTTGTTTTGTGAAAAATCTAATGATAAATTATTTTATTTAAGTTCTTGTATTTTTGGGCAATGCATTAACTGTGGAAATCTTTCATTTTTAAGAATTTTTTTGTATGAAAGTGTTGATCATGATTTTGGACAACAATTAGTAGATGTCAAAAGATTTAGGAATGTTCACTATTCTTTAAAAGATGGAAAATAGGAAAGCGTTGTGATTTAGTTACAGAAAAAGTTAGTGTGCATGCATTTATGAACGTGAATTTAAGAATAAAATTGTACCAAAATATGTCATGCACTCTGAACATGCTCAATGGCTTGATGGCCAATTTCGCGCATGTAGAAACACATTTCCAATTGGTATTATACTTTCAGTGGTTGATTTTGCGGAGAATTATACTATCTCTCCGCAAGAGGAAATTCAATCTCAATATTATAATTTAGTGCAAGTAGCTACGTTTGTCCATATTGTTTATAGACATGCAGATAATAGCACTGAGGATGATAGAAAATTTTTAAGGGAGTATCATTTTTATTTGAGTGACAATCGGTTACAATTGATTTATTGTCAATTTTTGTATCCTTAAGCCATCATTGCATTGATCTCATACTTTGAAACAAATAGGAGAGAATGCCTGTATTCAACCTACAAACATGTGTGGAACACTTTTAAATGCAGGTACTTGAGTTCTGTACATATAGATAGTTTTATATAAATTAAAATATGTACATTTTGATGATTTCATTGATATTGCTTGTACCTTTTTGATATCAAGTGGTGTGAAGACCTACTATTCTAGCCACGAGTTTGAGATGTTCTTGAAATGGCATTTCCAAATTTTGTAAGCATTGTTTTGAGATGACATATATGTACATACATACTTACAGAATTAAATATACTCTATGTACTTCTATGTATCAAATCAATATTCTATATGTTTTGTTTCTTAAATGTGCATGTTTTCCTACTTTGAAACTTTATGTCTAATTGTTTAATCACTAAATATCATGCATACATTATTGTTAAATCAATTATATCCTTAAGACGTATTATGACCCCTTAATACATCCCCTTAAGAAATTCTATTATGACCCCTTAAGACATCCCCTTAAGACATTTTATTATGACCCTTTTAGACATCCCCTTAAGACCCCTTAAGACATTCTATTATGACCCCTTTAGACATCCCCTTAAGACCCCTTAAGACATCCCCTTAATTAAGACGTTCTATTATGACCCCTTTAGACATCCCCTTAAGACCCCTTAAGTCATCCCCTTAAGACGTATTATAACCCCTTAAGACGTTCTATTATGACCCCTTTAGACATCCCCTTAAGACGTCACTATTTGTTTTGACAACTTATAAATTAGTGTTAGATGTTATTATTTATAGAAATTATTAATGATTTTATTCTCTAATCTTCTATGGTATTGTTTATTTCTTAAAATTTTATCCTTTCTAGTATATAAATAGATTGCTTTTGTTTGTGAATTATGATTTATTGACTAATTATTGATTGAGATGAATTGAATAAGTTCATTGAGTAATTATCACTATTTATTGAATGTACATATCAAGTATATCATGTATGAAATCACTAAATTTGCAAAGCATAAATATTAAAATGTCCTATATTAATCCATGTATGAGATCACTAAATTTCACATTAATGTCCTATATTAATGTCTTGACTATGAACATAAAATGCATAAATCTACATGTGTAAATTAAAATTTCAAACAATAATAAAGTCCATAATTTATGTAACATATTAAGTGCATGAAACCAATATATTAAGCGCATGAAATAAAGTCCAACAGAGCACATGAGAAACCAGAAATATAGTCCATGAAATAAACAAATATAACACATAAAATCACATGTTTCTAGGTCATGTACTGTCTCTATAATCAAGAGACCTCTTCACACCATGCGGACTATGTGGATGACCTGAAACACTCTGTACAAGAGAAAGATGAAATCAGATGTAAGACAATGAAAAATGATTTAATGACAATTTAATTTATAATCCATCATAAAATTAAATTACCATCATATCTACATCTGGATGCTCTGGTGCACTTGAAGCAACCTCTAAATTCTCTAAATCAATCTATGTAAACAAAACAAATAAATTCAAAATTAGATGTACAACTCGACAATTATTTTTTTTTAATTCAATTTGATTTATAATTTATCATATTTTAATTGTACCATATTCTGAGGTTGTGCACTAAGCTCTTCTCTAGGACCTGTATGTACATGCTCAACTACAAGATGTGTCTCATGCTATAAAAGAAAAGAATATGTAAAAATCTCATAATATGTATATATTCAATTTAAAATTTATAATTGACTTTAAATATAATAAAAAAAAAATTACCATTTGATCTGGAACCTACTCTACATGTCCTCCTGGTGGTGTAACTATGTATGGTTTAGGGCTGAAAGTTTCACTAACAAAGTCCTACAAGATCAAAATTAAAGCATGTACAATTGAATTAGGTTAATATATATATATTCAAGTTTGCACATTTTGTGTAGAAAGTTTTGTAAACAACCTAGAAATCAGTGGCCTCATGAGTAGCTGCAACATCAAATGTTTTCCCAATGCCCATTCTTATTGTGGTATCAACCTAGACATACATGTACATAGACATTTAGCGCTTATAATATTTACAAGTGTACATGCATGCGTTTCATATATCTAGTGAATTCAAAACTCATAAAATTGTAACTTTACTAATGTAAACTTTAAACAAATTTGCAATATGAATGTCCCTGCCCCTAATCTATGACTCCCGATAATGGAGGACTGATTGACAATCCCTCAGGAGGAATCGACATGGATATTGATTGACTCGCCTAAACCAACATAAGTATTTCAAACATATATGTGATTCAATTATAAATTTAAAACTCAAGTTAAATAATTTATGATTTCATATATAATTTTAAAATTTGAAATCAAAATACCCCATAAGGGTTGTCGAGTACGACCGGTGTCAGTGTATGTACTCGTGGAACAGATGATTTCCCTACCATCATTAGTGTCATCTGTACACCAAACAATTTGATTGTTAAAATGTATTGCAAACTTTTCTTTGATATATACAACCATCAAAATTCTTATAAAATGAACATACATCTAGATGCATATTTATACCTGCGTCATAGTGTCCTTAGGGTGATGGTCTGTTGTGAGAAACTCTACAAATGAACTGATGCGACCAGAATCTCCCTGTCCACCTAAACTAGGTGTGGCATGATCAAGTCCATAGCATACTTGATGACAACTAGTACATATATGGGGGACGGGCCTCGACATTCCTAGAGCGGTACTCGGACTAGCTCCATAAAAAACTCCATCATCATCATCTCTATGCTCCCCACCCGCTATCGCATAAGCATGTTGATTAAGGTCTCCTGCGAGTGTACTAAGGGAACCTAATGTTGAGACCAGAGCTTGATCATGTACAGGTGCAGGAATGGGAGGATCGGGAGCAACAAGGGGTTGTGCATGCATGTGGCATCGGGGATCAACCCTTTCCCCTAATCTTTGTTGTGGCATGCCACCACCAACACCCTGAAATGATCTAAAATCAAAATAATTGGGCTTTTGTCCCAAAAAAACTCTACATACAGTTTCCTCAAAAAATGCAATGGGCACTCCCAATTAGCATGTGGGGGACTATCAAAAACCATATACCATCAATCCCAAAAATGTGCACTCATCTGCGGATGTATGCTAAGGTGGTGGATTGATGATATCATCAATGTTAAAATCATCCATGATATGCTCGATATAAATGTGCACTTGCATTAAATCATACAAAATAGTCCATGTGCATACATATATTAAGATCATATATTTAATTGAAATAGGATGAGCAACATATATATTAAGATCATATATTTAATTGAAATCCACATATATATACATTGATTGTTCAACTCAAGAGCATGTCCATACAAAATTCAAAATTAAATGTATGTACATGTACATTTAAAATAAAAAATATGATGCATAATTTGCATGTGTACAAAATCATTAAACTAAACTGTAACATACATACAAAATTTCAAGAATTTAAGAACTATATATGCATTACTTTAATACATGCACATACATACTAAACAATAAACTTGAAACATTCGCTCATTTGTAAATACAACACACACACACACACACACACACATATATATTTACAATTTTATTGGGAGAAATCATGATCCTAGTGAATGGTCACTTAAAATATGTACATTATATATTGTTAAACTATAGTTCCAAATTCCACCAAATTCATAAATCCATGTCACTAAAAATATCCATCTAGAACCAAAATCATAAATTCATGTCACTAAAAATATCCATTTGGAACCAAATTTATCAATTCATCACACAAAATATCCATCGTTCACCCAATTTATAAATTCATAACTATTTAAGATCATTGTTTTAATTTATAAACTATTGTGGCTCTCTACTGCATAGATCTTCATTTCTTTGTGTTTTCCTTTTCAGAATTGGGAGTTCTCCTCTCCTCTAGACATTGTCGATGCTCATCTATGATCCCACCCATAGCCCTGACAGCATCAACAAGGGTTTTCATCCTAGATGCAAACATCCTCACAGGAAGTGCGACACATTCTTCATTTTGAATAATGTTGATTTTATATTGGATGGTTCTAGTAGAAGCATTGATTTGTTCTTGCAAACGAGCATGTTCATTGATTTCAGGTGGTGGAGGTGGGGGGTTACAAGGTGGAGTGGGTGGGAGGTGGAGGTGAAGGTGGAGTGAGATGGATGGCGTGGAGGTGGATTGTGAATATTATTGAATGGATCCATGTGATCTTTAAGATATGGTGAACCTACATTAGATTTGTAATTTTCAAGATGTAAGATACATGTTTGAAATACCTTTAAACCATTCAATATAAATGGCCTTAAATGGTGAATGGAAATGATAAAATTATATGTAAAGCCTCATTTATATGTCTAAGGCACATGTTACTTGAATGAAAATACAATTAACTATTAATATTATATAATCTTGCAAGATCTTATTATTGTTAAATTTGGTTGGGCCTTGGGTAAATTTGATCACCAAATTTTAAGAACTTCTTTGATTCCCTTAAGAAATGTCATATTGGGACCCCTTAGAAATCGAATTACGATTTAGGGTGATAGGATGGCTTAAGGGGATCTACATCTAGTGAGGTCCTAGGAGAAAATGACATGGCTCAAGTGAATAAAATTTGGTGAAGTTTCCCAAGGCAACCAAATTTCATTAAGAGCCTTTAAAGAAAAAATGATGGCTTTGGGGTTTAGGGTAATAGGATAGCTTAAGGGGATCTACATGTAGTAAGACCCTAGGACAAAATTACATGGCATGAGGGAATGAAATTTGGTGGAGTTGCCTAAGGCAACCAAATTTCATTAAGAGCCTAAGAAAAAATGATCGCTTTAGGGTTTAGGGTTTAGAGGTTAGAGTTTAGGGTTTAGGGTAATAGGATAACTTAAGGGGATATATGTAGTAAGATCCTATGACAAAATTACATGGCATAAGAGAATGAAATTTGGTGAATTTTCCTAAGACAACCAAATTTCACTTTAAGGTCCTGGGTAGGACAAAATGAATGGTTTAGTACTTAGGGTTTAGATTTTAGAGTTCAAGGTTTAGGGTTTACAAAACTTAGGGTGAAGTTTTGGTGCCCCTTGGAATATTTAATGAACTTGCAAGTTAGTGAAGAAAATTTTCTTGTGGAATAGCTGATTGAGATCTACTCTTGTTTCAACTGACCAACCTAGATCATGAAATCTCATTCATATTATAATCTTGCACGATCTTATTATTGTTAAATTTGGTTTCGTAAGGCAACTTCACCAAATTTTAAGAACTTCTTGTCCCAAGAAATGGCATGGGACCCCTTAAGAAATCAATTTAGATTTAGGGTGATAGGATGGCTTAAGGGGATCTAAATGTTAGTGAGGTCAAATTTAGTCATACTATAGCCTCATTGGTTCCATCTAGCTCTAGGTCAAAAGTGTTTCCCTCTAATAAAAAATATATCATGTTAAAAATGAATCAATCTATACATATCACAAAATAACAATAATCTTAAATTTAACCCATACTCTAACAATAATAGAATGCTAAATTATCCCCACCCCTAACCATATCCTAATTGAATTGCAAACCTAATTGAAACTTAATTAAATTATAGCCTTTACCCTAATATCTTAAATGTATTCTATATTATATTATAAATTATATTATATCAATGTATATTTAAAATTAATTTATATTTGTATTATAATTATATTAATATTTATTATATATTCCTAATTGTAACCTAACTAAACTACAACCCTAATTGAATCTTAAGCCTAATCCTCATTAAAACCCCAAGTAAAATGTAACATTACCTATCCTTAAGTGTAATCTTATATTATATTTTATGATATTAAATATTTATATTATTTAATATATTATATTATATTAATATTTATTAAATATAATCTATTAAATAATACAAATATTTAATTATATTTCTTTTATATGAATCCTCATCCTATCTCTAAATTGTAATAATAGCATG